>WNWU01000053.1:3096330-3167314 GCA_012654045.1 Ptyas mucosa
AGAGAGAGAGAGAGAGAGAGAGAGAGAGAGAGAGAGAGAGAGAGAGAGACTTTGTATGATGAAGAAACTAACAGTAACAGTTTTATGCAATAAGACCACCAGGGCAAATGATGGTAAAATGAAGGATGCTTTCTTCAGACGTATAACAGGTCTAGTGGTGAAAAAGACTAATCTTGTCTTTTTCTGGTGAAAAAGGCACATCAGACTAATGATGGAATCAGTGAGAAGGCCTAGGGAGAAAGGAAATGAAAGCTGCTAAAAATATCATGCTTTACTTCTGAAGATAAAGACAAAGGGGAGCTGGCTCCAAATGTTAGTAGGGTAACTTCTGCAGACTGCCTCTGGACCCAGAGAGAGATCATACCTGTGCAAATTTTGCCCTGATATTTCTGAGGCAGAAAAGATTAAAAGCTGAAAGCTTAACAAGGAAAGATGTCAGCAATCAGCAATACTGAGAAAATCATAGCTGGAGTAATTCAAAGGATGAGTTATTAAATCCTGAAAACCCAAGGTTGTAAAAGTTTGGTAGATAAAGCCATAGAAGAAGTAGGCTAGGAGGCAGAAATGGAATGAATATTGTGAAGTAGCAACCATGGAATAGAAGCTGCAGATCTAGGAAATTTGTCTTAGTCTGATTAAAATGAAAAAAAAAACCAAAAACCCAATCCCTAACCCATAGACTCAGAAAGAGATGTGTAAATGTGCATATGCACACACAAACAATGAAAATTGTTGCTGCAGGAGAAAAAAAATGTTACTGAGGAGGGGGCTTTGAAAACTAAGGCTTAAACCAGAGCTTCTAGATCTTTTAATCTGCTAACGACTTCTGGGATAATCACTGATTGTTTCGTACACAACGGATTTATATTTAGGACATATATACTACTTAGGGAGTAACGAGGGAGTGAGGGAAAGTTAAACAGCTGGTGCTGTAGGATCTTATGAACAGTGAAATTCTTGTGAATATGCATAAACAAAAAAAACCCAAGATATAAAATGTGTATCTTCTTTTCTTATATAAAAGCAAAATGAATCTTTTTTTAACAGGCCTTTTGTCCTCCAGATATAGCATTAGGATGCCATGTCATTGACACATTTTCATTTGTGTTACCAATCACAGTTACTCTGAATGAATGAACAAGCAATTCCTCGCTGCTTGAAACAGTGCTAGTTATTTGTGGGAAAGGTCTCCTCCAGTGGTGGGTTTCACTTATCTTTGCTACCGGTTCGCTCGCGCAGAGTGTATTTGATGATGTCCAGGCGGGTGGCAGAGCCTCCCGCCACCGCTACTACTGGTTCGCCTGAACCGGGGTGAACCGGTAGCAACCCACCACTGGTTTCCTCTCACCAAGCAGTTCCATTGACATAGTGTTTCTTGTTTTCTAGTTCTTGTTTGAGAGCAGCAACCTCTCCTTAAATCTGAGGTGAATTCAACTATGTAAGGAGGGAACACAATTTCCCAGAACAGTGTTCCATTCTACAAATGATTCTTCACGTTTTTGTGCTCTCCTAAGTCTGGACAGTCACTTGTCTGAAATGGTATAGGGGAATGATGGTTAACCTTTTCGGCACTGAGTGCCGATACTGGAGCGCACCCTGGAGCCCCGGAACCTGCAACAACAGCTGGCGAAGGCACGCCTGTCCACAGAGAGGGCTCTGTGTGCCACCTCTAGCACGTATGCCATAGGTTTGCCATTATGGTTATAGGGTCTTCTGCTTGAGCAAGGGGTTGGACAAGAAAACCTCCAAGGGATCTTCCAGCACTATTCTGATTGATCTATCCATCTGTCCATCTATCCATCCATCGTTCATTCAATAACATTTTTCCTTATAATCTTTCATGTACAGTACTTCTCAGCTTTATAATTATCATGGAATCAACTTACTTTTTCCCTATTCTTTTTAACCAACCAACAAAGTATGATTCTTTTAAAATCATACTGGAGAATGGTAAAGTATGAGAGAAATCTATGCCTTTTTGAGGAGAGACTGAACATGTTTGCCTTGAACAGCATTAGGCAATGATTGCCAGTTCTTTATGCAATCTAATAAAATGGGGACAACAGTGAGAAAATAATACATCTTTTCTTTAATTGGTGCGCAAAAAGAAAAGGAAACACAAGCACAGACATCTCCCCTCATCTTTTCCAATAAACAGGGCAGGAAATAGTCAGACCTCTATTATTAATGATGTTCCACTTCAAACTGAAATATGGACAGGGAATAAAGTACAAGTTGATTAATAGCAAGATTTGAGAATTTATCATCAAAGCTGAGATTAAAGAATTAGAGGAAGTTGGAAGGAAGCTTGCACTTCAGAGATATCAAAAAATTTAAAAGCATGGAGTAAGTGATGGATTTAGGTGTGGAAATAAGCAGTTTCAAGTTACTAATCTACAATAAAGCCCTGTGGATATATTTGGCAATTTCCTTTCTTTCTCTTCTGTAACACGTTACACCATGAGTATGCCTAGTCAAAAGAATTATGTGAAAGTTTACAAACTCAAAGAAGTCGAAGAAAGTTTATACAGAGATAATAATAAAAGTAGAAATAATACACACAGAGACACAGCATCTCCTAAATACAGAATGTCTGAATTCCTCTACAATCTTAATTCAAAGTCTGATTGCAAGCTAATTTTGATCTATTGAACTAGGGAATATTTCCCCCTAAGATTTCAGTCCCCATGCATATTTTTTTTTTGATTTAGCCAAGATGGGTAAAACAGTACAGCTTGAATTTCATACTACAGATAATCCTTCATTTACAACAGCTCATTTAGTGAAGTTGAAGTTACAACAGAACTGAAAAAGTAACTTATGACTCATTTTCACACTTATGACTATTGCAGCATCCCTATAGTCACATGATTGAAATTCGGATACTTGGCAACTGAATTATATTTATAACAGTTGCAGTAGGGCCATGTCATCCTCTTTTGTGACCTTCTGACAAGTAAAGTCAATGGGGTAGCCAGATTCATTTAACAACCATGTTACTAACTTAACCACTGTGGTGATTCACTTAAGAATTGTGGGAAGAAAGGTCATAAAATGGGGCAAAACTCACTCACTCACTCATTTATTTGTTTGTTTGTTTGTTTATTGCTTATTCACACATGGTGACTCAAGGCGGCTTACAGAATATAAAACCTCATATAAAAATGAGGTAGTTTTTTTCCCCTCAAAATGGTGGTGCATGTATATGCAGTGGCTCCACACTCCGGAGACCGGTATTTTTTAATTAATTTATTGTTTCTGTATTTTTTAGTGAGTGCTCTGCACGTTCACGCACAAGTAGTTTACAGTCGACAAGAGTTATTAACTAAAGGGCCACCATCAGTGAGCTATTGGACAGTATTACTTGGTCTGTTGTGTGGATGTTTGGGTGGTTTAGGAGTGGGGAATTGTGGTGAGTGGGAGTGTGTTTGGGGATTATGTATGTGGGACCTGGTCTTTGGGTGTTAAGTAAATTTCATTGTATGTGTATACTGTGTATACACATACAATGACAATAAAGTTTATTTATTTATTTATTTATTTGTTTGTTTGTTTGTTTATAAAAGAAGTGTCATATAATAAATTAATATAATAAAATCACACACACATACACCCCACTCCCTGCCCTGGTGACAGCACCTCACACGAGCCATTTAATGGGCTCCATCCCGCTCTGGGTTCCCCAGGCCCACTGGCAGAACCAGGTCTTCAGTGCCTTCTAGAAGTATATTAGAGTGGGGGCCATTCTAATCTCTGAGGGATGATGCTCCAGAGTGAGGAGGCCACCACGAAGAAGGCCCTTCTTCTAGGTCCCACCAGGTATATCTCCCTAGGGATGGGACCACTTAACAAATGTCTCACTTAGCAACAGAAATTTTGGGTTCAATTGTGGTCGTAAACCTACCTGTACATAGCTAGCTATGTTTTATTTTAGGTGAACCTTCGGTGAATAGCTTATTATTTTATACCTAGTATATAACTAAGTACCAACATTTGTAAACAGAGAAAGAACAATGTGCTACCTTCTGGCCATAAATAACAATGTTATCTCACAGCACTTATATATGTCTGCTTCAAAGTAAACCTCAATGACTTGAATTGGATTTCTAAAGACTGCATTCTAGTTTACTTGTTTTGCAACTTCTATTTTGTGTTTACATATGTTGTCCTGCCAGTCATATGACCATATTGGTTAAAATATTCCAATCCTTATTTAACAGATTAGATTTCGGAACTATGTTCATAACTAAACACAAAATACCAATTATTGTTACAAGCATCTCCTCCTGAGCCACAGTAGAATGGAGACCGCATAATAAAGGTTGGAATAACTACATTATTTCTGACAGAGGATGAGGTTATTAGTCACATATTGCATCATGCATGAAGCCAGAATACTCATAGGCTCTTTCCCTATTCTTTGCTAACTTTCCTGATTCATTTTCACCTTCTGTCTGAATGATGAGGCATAGCTATAAAGCAGTGTTTTATTATTTGGTTTAATCTGAATAATATGTGTATGTGTGTGATTCATTCTATAATCATTCTATAATCACAGCTATCTTCACATCAATTTCTTAGTCTGGAATTGCTCTTCTTAGGTAATTTTCTTTTTGACCAAAAAAATAAAATAAATCCGACCCTCCCCCCAATTCTGTGTCATTGTATTACATTCAATAGTTTTGCCATTTTTCAATTCTGAAATATACGTCATATCACAGACACACATATTCATAGCATTGTGTGTGTGTGAATTTATAAAATTGCTACTTAGAAACTAAACAGAGCTTATAAGGCTTTTTAGTATATTTTATGTCGGATTTTTCTCTTAGTGACTTCTACCTGCTTAATTAGTTTCTGTTCAATAGTAATATAGTAACAGTAATTAAATCTTAATTAAAGCAAAATCTCCTTCACGTTGAGCTTGACTTTCTGTGACTTGATACAATTTTCTTGGTAAGAATATAAAAGTGACTTTAAGCCTTTATAGGTGATACTTTGTGACTTCTCAGTCACAGCTTGGGAAATCTCCCATCCATAACCAGATATGAACCTTCTTAGTTTCTGATCCCAGACAAGGTCACCCAAGGGCTAGCAAATCTTAATTGCTCAATACTAAATTACTTTCAGAATAGGGTTAAAGTTTAATTAATTACTCATTATCACTTTTAATAAAAGGATTGCAATGAGGGTAAATGCTAATTAATGGAGTTTCTTGTGGATGAGAGGATAATTGAAGATATTGAAGACAAGTAATGAAATAATGTTAGGGTTGATTGTATTCCTTCTAATTAAAGTTGAAGTAGGACTAAATTCTGAGTAAATATAAAATTATCTTGGCTAAACAATGGAAAACATTTGAAATCTGAAATATCTTAAGCTCAAAAGGGCCCATTTATAGCCTGAAACATTTATTCTGAAGTTGAGATGGGATATTCTATGTTCAAAATGGTCCGTTCAACTTTTGAAGTAGTTGTGGAGTCATTTTAAGCCCAGAACAATCTAATATGGCTGGGTGGGGAAAAAACTGTGAATAGATCTCTCTGTCAAGAGATCATTGGATCTCAAAATCTTTTAAATGCATATCCTGCTAATCTTGGCAATCAGAAAGGTTTCTGCAAGATTACAGATAATAATAATATTTAAGAATCAAATGGAGTAAAAATTTGATGCTTGCTTTCTTCTGGGGTAGAAGATCAATCACAGCTGCCAATTCTTTGGTTGGTGTTGGCCTTCATATCTATCGAGTTCTTCCAAAGAACCTAGAATGTTGTATGTATTAGCATTGCATATGTAATTGCCACATCAATTATCCATGCTTTCCTCTTTTCAACCACACCACAGATCTGGTATGTTATGAGCCAAGACTTTATCAGTCTGTATTTAGAAATTCCACAGTATTTTTCATGCTTCCAGCCACCCAGAGTTGTTGGATATGAAATGCTTGGCAAATAAATTTTGTAATAAATAAATAAATAAATTTTAATCTGCCCATTTTCTAATCTTTTTTCAACTCTACCTTCTCATCAATTTTTCTTTACTGGCATGTGATCATTTTTACACATGTTCCAGTTAAAAGTTAAGATTCCCAGCTGTGTTATGTCATTGTTTATAATCAGTTTGTGCAATCTTCATGCACAAGCTAAGTATATGATCTACTGTTTCTCCTACTTTGTACAATTTACACTTTGATTTTTTTTAAAAAAAATCTGTCCTTGATTATACTAGTTTGAATAGCTTGCTTTTATGCAGCTAAAACCAAGAGTTTTATCTTTATCCACTTTCCCTTTGATCTTTTGTAGAAATTGACCACATAATGTTTTTTTCCCTTGCCAGATTCAGTTTGGGGTTTTAGTACATTATTTTGATATTCACTTTTTGTTTCCTGTACAATTATTAACATCCAATATGTAATTGCACCAGTGCTTGGTTTTGAGTATCTTTTCCATAATCAGCCAATGCATGCTTTTCTTTAACAGTTTATTTGATCTGAAGTAAGCTTCGGCCTCCATTTTTGTGGATTAAGTATAATCTAAATATCACTACAGGGATGTCATGCATACTGAATAATCATGAGTTCTATTGTTTTGTACAGTTTTGCTTGTGTCCAGTTAATAATTCTAGCTGTATACATATCAGAGATATGGCCCAGATATTGACAGGTTTGATGGTGTTTCCATCATTCAATTTTGTCTTTAGCACTTTTTTTTCACTCTTTGGATGTATTTTTCACTAATCACATTTTTAACTTGTACATGTTTTTTTTAAATCCAACTGTAAAATGCCAGGATACTTGCAGGCTTCATCCTGATGGCTCCTTAGAGTTTGGCCATTCTGTATTTCAATTCCAATAGTCCTTCTTCATTGCTACTGAGGCACATTTTCCCCATCCAAATTCCATTCAAATTCCACTGCTATATCAGTATTAGAAATTCTTGAAGTAATTGTCAATGGATGGATTTCAATTTCTGATTTTCCACAAAGCTTCAGATCATCCGTACAAAGCAGATCTGATATTTTTATTAGCATTTTTCTGTAGTTTGGCAGTCAAGATTTTTTTTTCTTCAAAATCACTGAAAGTGGGATCATAGCAATGTCAAATAATAAAGGTGATAATGGAAGATGAAGATCTGTCTTCCACTGATTCATTATTATTTTTTTCTATAAGCATTCTAACGTTTTTGCTCACAGTTGTTTCCAAACATGTTTTGATCCAATTATGTGGTAATGAATCAAACACATTTTTAAAACCAATTCAGATTATATGTACATTTTATCTATCACAAACTGATTTTTGTACCTCTGCTTTTCCATATATCTCCTTTCAATTTTATTGAGAGGCTGCTATTTTCTTCTAAATAACCTTGCATATTTTCTGCTATTATGCTTGAAAATAACTTAAACATTGTAAACAAGCATGTTATTGGCCTATAGTTTCCTGGTGTTCTTCATTCATTCAACTTTTTATTATAGTCTTTTAAAGTTTCCCACAGATCTTTCCAAACTAGATTGTTTCTCCTCCCCCCCCACAACCAATTTTCAGAATATTTATTGTCATTTATATTTTGTTAGAGTCTTCACTGGTCTGACTGAAACAGCTGATATTGCATAAAATAAATGAATCAGGCCTTATAGGGCTCAATATTCCTAGCTATTGCTATAATTTATTGCTTTATAATTTTCAACCTTCTTTAATTTCCTGGTGCTAGGGCAATGTTTTACTAGGCTTCTCTTGTTCCTTACATCTTTCAGTTTTTGCTCTTTAATGCTTTTTTTTTTAAAGTACTTGCATCTGATCTTAATTTCTTTATTCAGCCTTCAGTCTGAGCTTCCACTTCGGGATTGAATATGATTGTGCTTTTGGTTTTCTAATTTCAATACTCAAATTCCACCACTGTTATTTTAATCCTTGCAAAAGCCTTATTCATATCCTTCTTTGTAGGTGCAGGGTTTTTTTGTGGGCACTACTTTTAATGATAGCAATCTTTGTCTACTGGCAATTCCTCATATTATGGTTCATCATACTGTCAGCAAGATGTTTAAATTTGGTATTTTTACCCATCTATCAAGTCTTTTCTAAGGACCTGAGATAGGCAAATGTTGTTCGATGGTGTTAAAGACATTGTCACAAGTGGTAATCTGTTCCAAGTAAAACTGGCTTTTAAAATTGAATGATGGTGACTTTGTCAGTGCTAATATAAAAGTAAAAAAGGAGGTTCCTGAGAATTTTATAATTTTGACAATTATAGGGGGCAGTGCTCATCTCTGTTTCAAGGTCATTGAGTCAGCTCTGTCTGAAGACATTCTGTGGTTATTGGCCAGAATGACATCACATAATTATCTTCCCATTAAAGTGGTATCTATTTAGCCACTCACATTTGCATGCTTTTGGACTACTAGCTTGGCAGGAGTTGGGGTGAAGGCAGGAGCTCACCCTGTTGTGTGGCACTTGGGTCTCAAACATGGGCTGCTGGCTTTCCAGCTGACAAGCCCAGCGTCTTAAATGCTGAGACTCTGCACCATCCAATAATATATAGTATTCCCCATATTATTATTATTAATTCTTATCACTATCATCAAGAACCGCAGTGACACAGTGGTTTGAGTGCAGTACTGCAGGCTACTTCTGCTGATCACCGCCTGCCAGCAGTTTGGCAGATTGAATCTCACCAGGCTCAAGGTTGACTCAGCCTTCCATCCTTCCAAGGTGGGTAAAATGAGAACCCAGATTGTTGGGAGCAAGATGATGACTCTGTAAATTGCTTAGAGAGCACTGGAAAGCAGTGTGAAGCAGTATATAAGTCTAAGTGCTATTGCTATTATTTGTTTACAACAACATGAGATAACAGCTGTTAGTTTTTTAGCTGATTTTGGCCTTATATGCATTGAATTCTTCCAAGGACCCAGGATGTCATAATGTATTGGTGTAATAAATGTATGGATCCAAGCAGTGTGGCCTTCACAATTGACAAAAGGAAATTTTATCAATGCACAAGTTTTCTACATGCCATCCAAGGCTTTTTGGTATGGCACCCAGTGTGCCACTAATTTGGGATCACCATGGACAGTTTATGCCAGGGGTAGTCAAGCTTTTTATACCTACCACCCACCTCTGTTAGTAGTAAAAAATTTTAACTGCCCACCGGTTCCACAGTAATGGTGATTTATAAAGTAGGGACAAAACCCCTACCGCCCACCATGAAGCTGGAACGCCCACTAGTGGGCGGTAGGGACCAGGTTGACTACCACTGGTTTATGCCATAATCTTATTGTCATTGAAGCTATTAGTAAAAAGGTTAAATTAAGATGTTAACGATATTCCTTTTTACATCAAATGAACACCACCACACAGGAAAATATTATAACATGCAACCTACACAGCTCCTTTCTATCTTAAAATGAAAAGAGAAAAAAAATGTTTATAGAGTTATTTAGTAAATTATATAATTTGATCTCCACATAAAATAACCTTTGCAGAACCTGTTGGTTCTCCTTAATTTAAATCTTCTTAATCTTAATCTCTCCAATCTTCTTAACGGAAATCAACCTATATTCCAACTATCTAAATTTACAGTAAGATCCACAAACTCATGCTTTTGCCATTTCTATAGGATATACTTACCAACCACTGACATTTCAGGAACACTTGCTATATAAACTTCTTCTGGAAATGTTGGCTCATTGTCATTGATGTCATGGATTTTGATGACAAACTCTGATTCAGGTTCCACTGGCTGGAGTGTTCTTCGGTTAATGGCCTGGGCACGCAGGGTATAGTAAGCTTTCTCTTCTCTGTCAATTCTTCTTGTGGCATGAATGTCTCCTGTTCTCTCATCAATAACAAAAAGAGTGCCAGCCCCATCTCCTGACAAGATGTACTTGAGAGATCCATCTCCTTTGTCCTGGTCAGAGTGAAGCTAGAGCAGAAAAAAAGGGACAGTAAGCAAGGAGAAAGATACAGAGCTGTGTAAACATAATAACAACAATATTAATAATCCAGTTAATTAGGATATATTAAATTCCACATGGCTGTGCTGTAGAAAATATGAACTGACTAAATCTATTCCAACTCACAGAGTGTAATTTTTTTAGTATAGCAGCAGTAGCAAAAGCAGGTATAGCATACTTCTCATTTTCAGAATGTTCTTAATACTGAGAATAATCTTGATAGCTTAGTTTGGTGGCAGATTTTAGTTTTTCCAGCAACACCTGTTCTGCAGAGCAGAACATTTGTGTCACAAATCTTACAAGAATTTTATGTTAATGCTGACCTTTTCTTTCTTGAAAATGAATCTATTAAACATTCACAACCTGCTGTGTTGGTTGTAAATTCTCTAAGCAGATAAAGGACATGACAGGATACATATTAATTAAGAATATCATATCTTCTTGAGCTCGTGGTGCACTTTAAAAAATCTCAATGCTTCGAATTTGTTAAAGAAAAAAAATATGGAGGATCCTCAGAAATTTGTTGGTAAACTTCAATCTCCTTATATATTATTTCTGAAATTTAAAATATATTAGATATGGAACAAAAGAACTTTAGACATGGCACATTTTTGATCTAAGAAAGGATTAGAGACCTTTATTTACTCCCCTCTAACAGCTCTGCCTCTTGAAGAAGTAGTATTAATCTAACTTAATCTAATGGTCAATTTTTGGAGTTTATGGGTCATATTGGTTTTGAGGTTGTCACAGAAACCATATAGCAACAGATGTCTCATGGAAAACCCCAGTTTAAGCTTAGGCAGGTATCATTTTATTCTCTCAGGGTATTCTTCTGTTGTGTTTTCTATAAATAGTTTTATTTATAGAATACATTTTTGTTATTTATTTATTTTATATTTTCAGAAATGGCTTATTTTCAGGGGAGCTCCCAAAAATAAAACCTCCCCTGATCATAAGCCCAATCAGGCTTTTGAGTGCATGCGGTAAAATAAGTCCCCCTGAAAATAAGCCATCCCAGAAAATAAGGCCAAGCGCTTATTTCAGGGTTCAAAAAAATATAAAACAGGTCTTATTTTCAGGGAAACACGGTGTGTGTGTGTGTGTGTGTGTGTGTGTATTTGTTTTCTTTCCTTTTCATAGGCTTTATGTGTATTTCTCTTTAGCCAGGTTCTTCCTATGTAAACCGAGATTTTTATGCAGCCCTAGTTCAGTAAAATCACAATCCACTAATTTCTAGGCTTTTTTTTTTTCTGGCAGCCAGCAAACATTCTGCTGCCCATTGGGAGACTAAGGAGACTAAGATAGATCTATTTCGGACTTATAAGTCCTCATCAGTTAGCCACACCCTCATCCCATGTATCCCCCCTGTAAAGCTGGCTGCCAGGAAAAAAAAAGCCTAGAAACTAGTGGATTGTGATTTCGCTGAACTAGGGCTGCATAAAAATTTTGGTTTACATAAGAAGAACCTGGCTAAAGAGAAATACCCATAAAGACTACAAAAAGGAAAGAAAACAAATACTGTACCTTTACAAGGAGGATACATGGGATGAGGGTGTGGCTAACTGATGAGGACTTATAAGTCCAAAATAGATCTATCTTAGTCTCCTTAGTCTCCCAATGGGCAGCAGAGTGTTTGCTGTCTGACAGGAAAAAAAAGCCTAGAAACTAGTGGATTGTGATTTCACTGAACTAGGGCTGCATAAAAATCTTGGTTTACATAGGAAGAACCTGGCTAAAGAGAAGTATGTATGTATGTATGTATGTATGTATGTATGTATGTATGTATGTATGTAGTGGTGGGATTCAAGTAATTTAACAACCAGCTCTCTGCCCTAATGATTTCTTCCACCAACCAGTTTACCAAATTGCTCAGAAAGTTAACAACCGGTTCTCCCGAAGTGGTGCAAACTGGCTGAATCCCATCACTGTATGTACAGTATGTATGTATGTATGTATATATCCCTCTCCCTCCCTCCCTCCCACTCTCTCTATCCATACATACTGTATGCATATACATGCACAATCACAGCCAAATCAGCACAAGTGATTTAGCATACTTGTTCTGTACCTCATGCTTTATTCAGATTTTGAAAAAAGAAATTGTCAAAATATTTTTTCACTTCTGAATGAATTCTTTGAAAAAAAGGTGGGATCGAGGTAGGAAGAATAAAATATTTTCTAATTTTCCAATCCAACAAAGATAGTATCCTTAAATATTATGCGGCCCCTGGCATTACATGAAATGCATTACATTAACAGCATGCATGTATTTCATGGATCACCTTTAGGAACAAAATTCATTATAACTGACAGTATGAAAGGATGCGTGCTGAATAATCATGTCATAGTTAATTTTTCTTTTAAGAGTTAAGGATTGACCCAGGTACTAAGGTTGAGAATGTTGTCTGAAATAAATTAGAGGTTATGCTAATTCCATTTGTTTTGTTATTGTTTTTGTTAGTGTGGTTTAAGTCTGTCACTGCTTATTTTTTGAAGGTTCAGTCCAGGGGTGGGTTCTAAATTTTTTTACTACCGGTTCTGTGGGCATGGCTTATTCTGTGGGCATGGCTTAGTGTGTGTGTGTGGGGGGGGGGTAATGTGACTGGGTGGGTGTGGCGAACTTTTTTTTTTTACTTTTAAAAGCATTTTTTCTACAACCTTAAGAGGTTGCAGAAAACAATGCTTTGAAAAGCCTCTGCCGATCAGGCAACTCAGCTGGGATCGTCAGAGGCTTTTCAAAGCATTTTTTTTACCACTTCTTTGGCTGAAGAGATTGTAGAAAAAATGCTTTGAAAAGCCTCTGACGTTCCCAGCTGAGCCGCGGGATCATCAGAGACTTTTTTTTTAACTTTTAAAAGCATTTTTTGGCCGAAAAGGTTGTAGAAAAAATGCTTTTAAAAGTAAAAAAAAAAGCCTCTGATGAGCTCTGGTGGGTGGGGTAAGCGAGCGGCAACCAGGCCGGGGACTGGTTCAGGGGCGTGGCCAGCCAATGTTATTACCGGTTCTCAGAACTACTACAAATTTTTACTACCGGTTCTTGCGAACCGGTGCGAACCAGGAGCAACCCACCACTGGTTCAGTCCTTCTAAATTGAAACAATTCTATTTTGCATATTTCCTCATCATAGACAATTATTTTAGGACGTCTATCAAAGGTTCTGTGTTTCTCTTTAGCCCCATGCTGGCCTTTATTTATTTTATGTTTTTGTTCACAAATTCCATTAAGGTAGGACATTTCTTTCTGTTGTGCTCCAAGAGGCCATTTGCTGAGCCCAGATGATCACATTACTCATCCTATCAGAGATCATTAGCAAATGCAATCAATGATTTCTCTGCACTATAGCCTGGCATGAAAGCAGTATGAAAAGCGTCTGAGTAATCAGCTTTCTCCAGGGCCCTCTGAATTTTAAACTTGAATCCCATTGCAACAAATGTTGATGAAACTAGCCATTGCTTCTTGAATCCGCTACTGCCTTCAGGTCAGAAAGAACCATAACTTCATTCAAAGTTGAATTCACTATAGCATGGACCTAATCATGTGTCACCAACTGGAAGGTCTTAACCAGCCAGGAGGGAAATAGATTGAAAAGACAGGTGGATGGTTAACAACCGAAAGGAATATTGGGTATTACAGGATCAAATATTTCCCAGCTAACAGGGCAAGGCTGTGGCTTAGCCAACTCAGCCAGACTTGACCAGTCAGAGTCTATGTCTGAGTAAATCTGAACAATGTTATCTATCAGATGCCTATAACACTTCTAAGAGCAGCCCTGAAGATAGTTTTGTGATATCCCCTCCTCACTCTCTCATAGATAATGTGTATTTTATAAAGGGCTGAAGGCAAAATAAGAACAGGGGGGAAAAAAGATTATGGTTTGATCTGCTGATTCTCAATTATACATCTTGACTCCCAGCAATCAAATGATGCTGTCAAAGTCCTGGCCCAGTGTGTAGATGTTCTGCTATCACTACTATACTAAGACATATTATACCTTGTATCAAGTTGGTAGATTGAAAAGCTCTTTATCAATTCATCTTTTCTACAAATTATCCTGTGTGATTTTATATAAGGTTACACAGTTCTGTCTCTTTCTTCTCCCCTGTTCTCATTTTTCTTCACCTAACTTAATTCAGATCAAGAAAAGGAGATCAAGAATCCCAGCCCTTATCTCCTGACAAGATATATCTGAGAGAAGTATATCTTCTCAGGAGGTAGGTCTGGTATTTTTTTAATTATTGAAGAAAGAACAGAGAGATGTACACCACATACATAAAAAGAATTGTCTAGGGAAGAGAAAGCTTTCTATACCCTATGTACCCAGGCTATTAACCAAAATATTACTCCAGTGGTGGAATCTGAATCAGAGTTTTGACATCAAAACTCAGGTAGTTGCTCATGCCTTGGTTACATCTTGATTGAACTACCATAATGCAGTTTACATGGGCCTGCCCTTGAAGATCATTTGCAAACTACTGCTGGACTGGAATAATGGAGTGAAGGAAGCGATGGTTGTGTCACAGTACGAGCATGCATTCCTGCTGCATCTTAAGTTGCTTTTCTCCTGTCCTTTGGAATGATATGCCCTTGGAGATATAGTATTCTTTTGAATGTTTGAAAATTGTTAAGACCTGATTGTTCTACCAAGCTTTAGGGCAGTATTCTGGGTAGCCAAATCATTTTGGTTTTTGGTTCTGTCTTCGAGGCAGTTTTATTGTTAGATATATATTAGAACTGAACAGAACAAAATAGAATAACAGAGTTGGATGGGACCTTGAAGGTCTTCTAATCCAACCCCCTGCTCAGGCAGGAAACCCTATACCATTTCAGAGAAGTGGTTGTCCAATATCTTCTTAAAAACTTCCAGTGTTAGAGCATTCACAACTTCTGGAGGCAAGTTGTTCCACTGATTAATTGTTCTAACTGTCAGAAAATTTCTTCTTAGTTCTAGGTTGCTTCTCTCCTTGATTAGTTTCCATCCATTGCTTCTTTTCCTGCCCTCAGGTGCTTTGGAGAAGAGCTTGACTCCCTCTTCGTTGTGACAGCCCCTGAGATATTGGAACACTGCTATTATAGTAGTTTCTTTTACATATTTATTAATTTTAACTGTAAGTTTCTCAGAGTTACTGTGGAGGTAGGTAGCCTTCAACATGACTGAGTGAGTGAGTGAGTGAGTGAACGAACGAACGAACCCAGGTGGGCATATCAAGAGAATTAATCCACCCTCTGTGTGTACCCTGGTTTCACTTATACTTGGCATGTTAAGTGCTTTATCCAAGGTATGTTTGTGGTTGGGAAAAAAAGTTTTTACAGACTGATTTAGGTGGTCAAGACCAAATGACCTGACATTAATACTGAATTAATACTTAATACTGAAAGACAGAACCAGTTTTAAACATCAATCCTCCTTGCCCACAAGAGGTCCACCTCCAGATTCCCATCATCTCTCTTTCTCTCTCTCTAATATTATTGCTTGCCTTTTAACTACCACCAATCATATTCCTCAAACCCTGTCTACTCCCCTAAGCCCTTGTCATTAATAGGCATTATCTAACCTCTTCACAGTCAATCATACATCCTGTCAGCAGACCACTCCCCAAGTTGCCTCTTCCTGCAATACTATCATAACTGTCCTGCCCAACTCACTACATCCCCCACACGTCTTCTTTACTTTGCTGACAATCAAATATTTCCCAATTGCCATCTTATTTAAAAATAAATAAATAAAATGAAATATTCCTTTATTTTCACTGTCCTCCACAACATTTCTAACAGATTCTCTAATGTTTCCTAATTGTATTCTCACCAAATTGCAGAAAATGTATAGAAATGGGTAAAACTGTAGCTTTTATTAAGTATGTCTGCTTCAAGAGTAATAGCTGATTTGAGTTTTTAAGCAGCAAGTTTGGCTCAAAACTTATACTTTTGGTTCCCAAAAGGTGCTTTAGTATCATTTATCTTCATGTTTTTGCTTCTTTCTTCTAAATCCAAGCATGTCCCAGCATAAATCATTGTTAAGTTCCTTGCTCCCAAACAGTGAAGAATGACTTAATGAAAAAGGAAGAGATTTATTTAGCAATCACTACTCAAATTACAACTGTTTATTACATTTTCTTCCCACTATCTCTATCAGTGACCATCTATTACTAGTTTAGCCCTAATGCAAACATTTTGTTTTGTTGTGTCTTTTTATTGACATATGTCATTATTTCTCTGACATTTTACAATTATGCTAAAAGTTGTAACACTCCAGCAGTTATTTTAAATGTTAACTTCAATGATAATTGGATATACAGCAGAATAATAAAGTTATATAAATACCCCATCTAGTAATGGATTATAGCTGTGATTATAGGCAGTGGTTGTGATCACAGCCAGAAGTAACTATAGCCTTCACATAAACACACACAGTCATATTGTTATCCATCTCAGCCACATAGCTAGGTTAAAAAACATAACTGTCTTCGTCCATCTATATCGGGTGTCAAACTCATGGCTTCATGGCAGCATCATGTGATGCATTGGGACTTTTCCCTCTTCACTAAACCGGGTGTGGGCGTGGCGTGATGCCCCCAGAGTGACGCATCCAGCCCAGGGGCCATGAGTTTGACAGCCCTGATCTATATAATATAAATGTTGAAATTCTTTTGGTTCCCCCCCCCCCACATCAAAGTTGGGTTTTCTACTATTCTCCCCAAATGGATAATGTTCTAGAGATTATTAAATCACCTTAATATCAACAAAAGCCCAGTTGATTCCAAACCACTGCAAAAATCTAAAAAAAATTGCTCCATTAAGCCCAGCTCATAAAATAGTTAGGGGGTTCAAACATTTTAAAATTGATACATTTGATTAGTTATTTATTTTAGAAAGTGGTATTTTTTACTGAAAATGTTAGTTATATAATTTATTGTGGACAATTCATTGCAAGTCACATCTTGTATATTATCTTAGTATTTCTTAGTATTTCATACTGTATCTAATGTGTGGGAGAAGTACTTTATTTTTAAGTAGCTGTTTTCTGAAGGACTCCCTAGTCCATGTCTGCATTTTTGTGTATTTAATATCAAAATCTACCCATATACTATTAATTCAGTTGGACTAGCTCCCAAAGACGTTAAGAAGATAATTTCAGTTTTAAAAATTAAGAATAAAATCAGTGAGAAGTTACCACTTTTTAATAGTTACCACTTTAAAATTATGCTCACTGTCAAGATCACTGTTTTCTCCCACTAACATTTTATTAATGTATCATATGTATTTATATGCATATACTTCATATTTTATATATCGTATGTCTATGAAAGTCTGAATGATTTTTTTTTCAGCTGGTGTTTTATTTTATGTCATGGACAAATGCTCATCCTATTTCTGTCCTTTCTATTTTGCATTTTTAAATAATTTATTTTTGCCTTTAATTCCTCCCCCAATGGCCATATCATCTATATTCTCTCTTCAAAATTCATTGTAAGAGTGACAGATGTCTTTCACTCTTTGAAAATTCATCAGAATCCTTCTTCATATTCAAATCACTTCTATTTACCATTATCTGTACAAATTACTATGTGTCTTAGTAGAACATATGCATTAGAAGAGTAAAATGTACATTATGCTTCTGAGGGTGACATATTTTATTTTTAGTAACATAAAGAAACTTATTAAAAACTTGTACCTTGAAAGTTTATTAACAAGGCAACATTTGTTTTATTCAAGCTGAATGAGTGGAAACTGCTTTTTTCACTTTTACAACACAAAATCCTTTGATATAAATCAAGATAATTTTTAATTACAGGAATTGGCAATAAATTGGCCCTTGAAATCAGCAATGAGAATAATTTAAGTTCACATTACTAAGACTAACTTCAATAATGATACAACCAAGATTGAAATGCACCTTTCAATATATGTGCAGGCCGGTGGTGGGTTGCCCCCAGTTCAGACTGGTTCTATAGAACCGGTAGTAAAACTGGTGGGAGGCTCCGCCCACTGACCCGGACGTCATCAGAAGTGATCTGAAGGCCGTGTCGTGGGCACGATGCCAACCAGTAGTAAAGGTAAGTAGAACCCACCCTGGTGCAGGCTCATTCAGCAATTTGGGCTTATATATATATATATTTATTCCCTGGTGAAAATTAAGGAGCCATACAGCTATAATACTAATTATCTTATCTGCATATCAATGTTATTTAATTTGAATTAAACCTGCAGAAACATTTTTCGTAAAAGGTCTGCTAGAATATGCATACTATAAATATATTCACACTATAAAACACTATTAGTATGGGTTGTATAGATAATATGCAGAACTAATAAGCATACATCAGTTTTATAGTGAGTATGGTTTCTTATACTAAGATGTAGATTAAATCAATAAATTATCACAGATATTTTAAAAGAGTTTTTTGCCTCCTTGTCCTCAATAATGACCAAAAGAGCATCAGTAAAAACTGCTATCACATTAATATTAATTATCATTATAATAAACTGTATTTTGAGCACTTTAAAGAAAGGATAAATAATGAATATATATAGCACAGTCAGAGAAGAACCTAAACTTTGCATGGAGAAGGTTCAATTTTGCCATCTGAAAGAACAGACAGAAAAATTCTTGCCTGAAATCTTCCTATATGACTGGCACTTTTGAGTGCAACATTTCCATTGCTAAGCAAGACAGTTGTTAAGTGAGTTTTGCTCTACTTAACCATCTTTCTTGCCATAGATCTTAAGTGAAGCATTGCAATTGTTAAATTAGTAATATGGCTGTTAAGTGAATCTGACTTCCTTATTGATTTTGCTGGCAAATATATGGCCCTAGGACACTGTGACTGTCATAAATACATGCCAGATGCCAAGCGTCTGAATTTTGATCATGTGATCACGGGGATGCTGCAACTATCAAATGTGTGAAAAATGGTCATATGCCACTTTTTTTCACTGCCGTTGTAATTCCAAACAGTCACTGAGTGAATGGTTGTACATTGAGGGCTGTAAGCTGAAGCTTGCTCAGTATATAGGTAAAGGTAAAGGTCCACCTTGCACATATGTACTAGCCATTCCTGACTCTAGGGGACGGTGCTCATCTCAGTTTCAAAGCCGAAGAGCCAGCGCTGTCCGAAGATGTCTCCATGGTCACGTGGCTGGCATGACTAAACGCCAAAGGTGCATGGAACACTGTTACCTTCCCACCAAAGGTGGTCCCTGTTTTTCTACTTGCATTTTTTATGTGCTTTCGAACTGCTAGGTTGGCAGTGTATAGAAACTTCCTATCTCCTGACTGATAACTTCCAGCATAAAAACATTTCTTCTGTGAGTCAGAAACAAGTTCAGGGTTGTCCACGAACTTATGATGAGCTGCAATGACAGCATTATCACCAAATACATGATTCAGAAAATGAAGGTCTTGAAATGTGAGATTTGTCTAAAGCAGGGGTCTTCAACATTTCTGGCTTGGTGGGAGGGAAAGAGAACGGTTCGGCGCAACCAGTAGATGTGTGTGCTCGGAGCTCCATTTATGCAAGTGAGGGTGAGTGAGAACGCACCGCTTGCACAAATCGAGTTTTGAGCACGACAGCTCACATGCTGCTTGCATGGCCCAGTTCTGAATAGGCCACAGCCCAGTACTGGGCTGAGGCCCGGGGTTTGGGGACCCCTGCAGTGGTGAAATTTGAATTATTTTACTACCAGTTCTGTGGGCTTGGTGGGCATGGTATGGCTTGGTGGATGTGGCAGGGGAAGGATACTGCAAAATCCCCATTCCCTCCCCACTGCAGGGGGAAGGATATTACAAAATCTCCATTCCCACCCCACTGCAGGGGGAAGGATATTGCAAAATCTCCATTCCCATCCCACTCTGGGGCCAGCCAGAGATGGTATTTGCCAGTTCTCCAAACTACTCAAAATTTCCGCCACCGGTTCTCCAGAACCTGTCAGAACCTGCTGAATTTCACCTCTGGACCCCTGGTCTAAAGGATAGTCATATCTAAACAGATTGATGAAAACAACTACTGCAAACTACGGAGAAGCTTTTCTCTAAAATTTATATTTTTTTACTGCCCAGAGTTACAGTTTGCCCCATTTTTCAATAGACTTTCTTCAACACATTGTGGCCAAGGCCTGCTTTTATGCACGTCGACTATTTTTTGTTTGTTTGTTTGCTTCGCCATGATTACTAAGAAAGATATGAGCAGCTAAAAAAACCTTGGATTGCATTTCCCCAGCACTCGGGGTGGGGGGTGGGGAAAGTAGGAAATGCTTCTTTTTAAAGAGCAACATGCCTGTATCTTGCTTGGAAAATAATGAAAAACAAATTTTAGGAAATGATGGTTTGCTCATGATCACTGGTGAGGCTTTTGCAAAATATTAAAAGGCAATATTGCAGGCAGTAGCAAGAGAAGGGATCATAGGAATATCCTGCATTGGATTTGGATAAATCTTGGATTTTGGATAAAAATAGAAACAATTTATTAGCTGTACCCACTATACTTGCATTGAGGACATTTTTTTCTACAAATAAGAGTAGCTGAACAATGGAACCAGTTGCCTAAAGAGGTATGGGCTTCCTTTTATTGGATATGTTCATGCATATCCACCCATCTGTCAGAGATTGTTTAATTGGAATTCGGATTCTGCACATAGCAGGGATTTGGAGTTAGCAGCCTATTGGTTTTCTTCCAACTCTATGTATTACGAGAGGGGGAAAAAAACCCTAAGCATTCTGGAACAAAAGACATATTTCTTCCTTGGGCCAACAATTATTTATTTACTACTGTATTACCTGGACTTATATGCCTTTTCCATCCAAGTAGCATCTAAACCCTATCTTGGATGCTGTCATGCTTCCTTGTCTATTTTAGCTGCCATTTCTTTCATGTTCTCCAACGTGGCCTGTCACAGCTGCTTGGTACTGATAGCACAGTCCCTGCTTTTGTGAAAATACCCACCTTCTTCTCTTTTAAAAGGAAGGCAAGAGCAATTTTGACATAGACCAAAAACATACTGGGGAAAGAAGACTCTTTCAACAGTTCAAGCCAAAAGTAATTTTTTAGTGAACTGTAACATATAACAAAGGGCTTTTTTTTTTTTTTGTATACTCAATAATATTCCTTGAAATACCCAGCTAGATTGACTGGAGAACAGAGTTTGTTACCATTGCAGAAATAAACTGCAAGAATTAAATAGAAAACAGTCATTGAATAAAAACATGATTGGCGACAAAGCAATCCCATTTTAGACTTTGTTCTGTAATCTCTAAAGCCTTTCTATCTACACTGAGTATCACAAATTATCTTTGCTTGCCATGCAATAGAGCCTAATGTACAGGTAGTCCTCGACTTAAGACCACAATTGAGCCCAAAATCTTTGTTGCTAAGTGAAACATTTGTTAAGTGATTTTTGCCACAGTTTACAAAATTTCTTATGACCATTGTTAAGTGAATTACTGCAATATTTAACTTAGTAATATGGTTGTTAAATGAATCTGGCTTCCTTGTTGACTTTGCTTGTCAAAAGGTCACAAAAGTTGATCACATGACCCTGGGACAGAAATATGAGTCAGTTGCCAAGCATCTGAATTTTGATCACATGACCATGAGGATGCCGCAACAATTGTAAGTGTGAAAAATGGTCATAAGTCATTTTTTCAGTGCCATTGTAACTCTGAAAAGTCAATAAATGACGTATTGAAAGTTGAGGACTACCTTTATTGACTAGAGGTATTTTCAGAGGGGATAAAATCATATGTGTGTGTGTGTGTATGTATATATGTGTATGTGTGTGTGTGTGTGTGTATGTATGTATATATATATATATATATATATATATATATATATATATATATATATACCAATATTTTTAAGAGGCAAGCAAAAGTGGGATTTTTAAGAGGCAAACAAAAAATTTAACTCAATCTTATTTTTTTTTTCAAGAAAACAATAGCTTAGAAGAGCAAATCAGTTTCTTTAGAATGTAACTCACATTATTTCTTACCAGGGATAATGCTGGCTAAGGCTCATAGAAGTTAAAATTGAACATCTGGAAGTCAAAAATAGCTCATCCGTGTTTTAAAATATGTCTTTCTCTTGCCTAATTTTACTCAAATGGCAGTCGGGTGACATTATAAAAAATGAACATCTGGAAGTCAGAAATAGTTCATTGGTATTTTAAAAGATGTTTTTCTCCCCCTTACCTAATTGTTTTACTTAAATGGCAATTAGGTCACATTATAACTTTACCATCTCAAATCATCATGGTAACAACATGCAAGCAAAAGAAAAATGGAGGGCAAAGTGGCACCCACTGAGACAGCTGAAATCCCAGCTATCTTCTTGTGATATTCTTTCTTCAATAATACTCTGAGGGACTACTGACGAACAACTCTGATGTACTACTTGATATCAAAAGAGATACTTTGGCTTAATATTCTTTGAATAGCAGGAATGGTGATGTGGCCTAGAGGTAGAGCTCTCACCTCACAATCAGGAGGCTGTGAGTTCAATCCTAGGTAGCAGCAGATATTTCACTTTCTGGGCGCAAAGAGAAAATATCTGTATGAGCTTTCCATAGGCATCGGGGAGGGCACCCAACCAGTAAATGCTCAGCTTCAGTCAGTCGCTCTGACTCCACCCCAATGCAAGGGATTACAGGGTTGTTAAAGGGGGAAAAATCTTTGAGTAACAGATTCTATTTGCCATTTGATTTTATGTTGATTAAAAAATAGCGAAAGAATAAGGACATAATAACATTTATGGAATAAAGAATGGAAAGTCCAATACAAAATCATTTTTAAAATGTGCCATTTGGGGATCTCTGTGTTCCATTTCTACAGACTTCGGTTAGCAAAAAGGATTGTCATGCATATGTAACATTTTATTCAGAAACATTGCTAAGTTTTGATATGGTTCTCAGAATTCTCCATTTCTTCATAAAATACCAATCCCTTTTAATGAAGTATCATTTTAACATTATTTTATCTATTATTATGTTCAATCCTCTAATACTAGAGGGTTGCTTGTTAAAAGATATTAACTAAAGATACTACCATTCTGTATGTTTTAGCAAATAATAACCACAATCTTGCACAATCTCTCCATAATATTGCTGAATAGTGAGCAATTCCTAGAAGCTACCATGTTATGAGGGAAAATTACATATTAACTTAAGTAATTGGAATGCTAAACCTTTACATTTATAAATTGGGTCATACAAATTATTATAAGATAAGTGTCAGAACAAATTCTAATGAGTAAAACCTGCCATTAAATAACCTAAGAAAGAATGGAAAAACTGGAAAATCTTGGAAACTAAAACTTTCTTAGAAAATACATTTCCTGAGTAAAAAAAAAAAGAGGAAGTGGCTGCAAACTAATGCACAAATTTTCTGAAACTACATGTTTGGAAATATATAAAGCAATGCCAAGTATGATACACATTATTGGTACCAAAACATTAATTTTTACATTATTAATTACCTCAAAACCTAAGATTATTGGTCTATAATTATGAATTCAAATAATAACAAAAGAACAGCAACTATAATAAAATATTAAAGCATGAAATGTATTCTAGTTCAAGCTTTGTTTTTTCTGGGCATTACTATAACTTTCCGAAAGAGTCTCATTTTAAAGTATACTGTAGTTGTTTCCAAACTCATCAATTTGGAGTTAAAGACCAATTTATACTGTACACAGAAAAATTGCAAAACCCATTAATAAGTGTTATTACTTTTGATGGGGAAGACATATTTATTAATGAATAGAATAGAATAGAATAGAATAGAATAGAATAGAATAGAATAGAACAGAACAGAACAGAACAGAACAGAACAGAACAGAACAGAACAGAACAGAACAGAACAGAACAGAACAGAACAGAATAGAATAGAATAACAGAGTTGGAAGGGACCTTGGAAGTCTTCTAGTCCAACCCACTGCTTAGACAGAAAATCCTATACCATTTCAGACAAATGGTTATCTAATCTCTTCTTTAAAACAGTGTTGGAGCATTCACAACTTCTGGAGGCAAATTGTTCCACTGATTAATTGTTCTGTCAGGAAATTTCTTTTTTTTTTAATAATATTTTTTATTATTCAAATATAAACAGAAATATAAAGACAGTACAAAAACACAGACATTCCCTCCACCAAAAACACCCACACTACATTCCACATATATACTTTTGTCATCAACAGAGTATATAGTAATATGTTTTACATTCTACTAAATAGTCATTCATGAATTCCTAATTCCGATTCTAACTACTAGGATTATATTGTTTCTCGTCTACGTTCTACCCCTCTTTCACCTCAGTTTCTATTGTGTGTGTTATTGCTAGTTTGCTTTCGAGCCATTGATACCATTGGTGCCATACAATGTAATATTCACAACCCAGAATTTTTCTTACTCGGCATGACAACAGCACAATATAACAAGGAAACAAAATATCTCATTATACATATTCTGACAGCAGCACAACTTTTGCACGCCCAAAACTGGAAATTAGATCAAATCCCAAATAGAGATAAAATTATCTCAAAGATAAATGAGTGTGCTGAAATGGACAGATTGATGCTGGAACTCCAGGATAAGGAAATTTCTTCATTCTAGGTTGCTTCTCTTCTTGATTAGTTTCCATCCATTGCTTCTTTTCCTCTCCTCAGGTCTTTGGAGAATAGCTTGACTCCCCCTTTGTCGCAATCCCTGAGATATCAGAAAGCTGCCATCATGTCATTCCTAGTCCTTCTTTTCATTAAACTAGACATACCCAATACCAACATGTCCTCTGTGAACAATTAGCCTGCTAAATCATGTGCTCTCAAGATTCCAATTAAAAATTAAATAATAAAAGTGAGAAAAGACAACTTTTCCATACATTCTTCCAATAGCAAAGAGCTAAATCCTTTATAAGAATAGCCTAGAAAAGATCCCATTAGTCCTTACTCACCCTCAAATCCTGTTGTATTTCCTCATCATGATGGGTGAAGTAGGGTTCCTGGGAGGGATGAGCAAAATGCTGGAAATGTATGCTAAGAGCAATATAACCCCAGCAGGATTACCCAAGGTGTGAAAGTCAACTCGTACTCAAAAATCTACTATTAAAATAGAACTGAGGGTCTTTTGGAGTATCAATGGTGCCATAAACGAAAAGAAAATTCAAAGACAAAATTAGAGAAGGAATATGGAATGTAGGCATCAGTAGATTGATGAATACATATTATATGTGAATTACTACCACCTTTAATTATTGGAGTAAAGCTCCAGTTATTGTTGCTTTAAGTATATATTTAAAACAATACTGATTAGATTCTTAGGCCAATATTCCAGAGCTGGTCCACCACACAAAAGCATCAAAGGATGGTACAATGGTGGCACCATTAATAATAGGAAGTCCATCATAGAGAGGGACAAAGAGAGAAGGAGGGAGATGTATATGATTTCTTCATATCTTTGTTTTCAATAAATTTTAGGTTCTTGCTATTAGCAATACTAATCTGAAGAAGCAGAATTGGAAGCCCTGGAAGAAACACATCTCAAAATGAAATTAAGCCTCAAACTTAATTTCTCATTTGGCATTAATACTGGTTTTGAACAGGAAATACAAAATAATTATCTCACATCTCTTCCTGCAAAAGAGTAGTTTCATTTCTTTTCACATTGTGAAGTTTTGAATGTAAAGCACAAAGAAAACTAGTCTTATTTCAATTGCATTCAGGGAAAAGCAGCTTCCAGAACAGCTAATAACGAGTCATTATTTCTTTTCTTTTCTTTTCTTTTCTTTTCTTTTCTTTTCTTTTCTTTTTTTTCTTTTCATCATCTGTTTGTCTGTCTGTCTGTCTGTCTATCAACTATCCTGTCTAACCTTTATCATTTCTTATAAGTGACTCAAGGAAGTGAAGATGCATATATATTTCTTCCTCCTCCTATTTCCACACAGCAAAACCACTGTAAGGTGGGTTGGGCTGAGAGAGAGTGACTCAACCAAGGTCAGCCAGCTGACTTTTTTGCCTAAGGTGGGACCAGAACTCAGTCTCCTGGTTTCTAACCTAGTTCCTTCACCACTAGACCAAACTGACCAAATATGTGCAGGACAGATTGCATAATATACAGATTTATCTTCTAATACTTCACTGGCTCTGCCAAGGCTGCAACCATCTGCCACCAAAAGCAACAATCTCACTCTGGCTATGGTTTGTCTGGCACCAAAGCCAACTGTGGTTTTTGAGCCAGAAATCTGCTGACTCACTGGCAATGTTAAACTTGGAAGTGGTCCAGGTCTTGATTTGGGGGGGGGGGTGAGTGATAATATGTTTATTTCTAGCTATTGTAAGGAAGTTAAATGTTTCTTTCCTTTTTTTTTGTATCTACTGCACTCTATCTTTTATCTTTTTCTTAATACTGTTTCATATATTTTTATGTTTATCTTTTTTTAATTTAAAAAAATAATTTAAAATTTTCTAATAAATATATGATTTAAAAGATTAATTCAAGGTGGTTATTATTATTATTATTATTATTATTATTATTATTATTATTAAATCTTTAGTGAGATTCACAGCCTTTGAGGCTGGTTAATAGCTCAGCAGCTCGAGTCCTAACCAAGGACCTAGGAACTGTTAAGGTATTGTCGGAGGATGTATGCTGTTCCGAGTAAGGTGGTTTTTTGTAGAGTCAAAATGTTCAAGTCTGGTAAATTTAGAAATTCTAAATAGTGGGGTAGCCCTTTGGGTATTGCTCCAAGGACTCCAATTACAATCGGGACAACACACGATTTCTTTTTCCACAGTCACTCAACTTCAATTTGCAAGTCCCGATACTTTGTGATTTTTTCTTGCTGCTTATCTTCAATCCGTGCATCACAAGGTATTGCAATATTAATGAACCATACTTTTTTCTTTTCAACTATTGTTATGTCAGGTGTGTTGTGGACCAAGTGCCTGTCAATCTGAATCCTGAAGTCCCACAAGATCTTGAGTTTCTCATTCTTTAAAACTTTCTCACCCTGATGTTCCCAGTGGTTTTTGCTGTATTCAAATCCAAACTTCTGGCACAATTTCCAGTGAATGATCTTAGCAACATGGTCATGGTGTTGTAGGTAGTCAGTTTGTGAAATTTTGCTGCACCCACTGATCAGGTGGTCAACTGTCTCAGCTTTCTCGTTACAGGGCAGCATTTACTGTTGGTGGTAACATGTTGAATTTTTGCCTTCATGCAGTTTGTGGCTAGGGCTTGTTCTTGAGTTGCTAAGATATTATTATTATTATTATTATTATTATTATTATTATTATTATTATCATTATCATCATCATCATCATCATCATCATCATCATCATCATCATTATTCTCTTTTATTCACTAAAAATGAAACTCAGTCAACTGAACCTTTAAAAATGTGTCACAAATACCAATGACTGGTGCTAATGGTTGATACGGGTTGCTTCCAGCGTCCTAGGTATCAACCAAGTACCTTCTTAAAAGATATGATGTTACGAGTAGCGCAGTTTTTTGCAGTTCCGCTGGTGTTATTGCAGGAAGCTGCAATTTCTTGAAGTGTTTTGTGAAATTCTTGGACATGGTACCAAGTGCCCCAATGACAATGGGTATCACTGTGACATGTTTCATCCATAGCTGTGTAGTTTCTATGGCCAGGTTGCAATATTTCGTGATTTTTTCCAGTTCTTTTTCTTCGACTCTGGCGTCTCCTGGTACTGCGATGTCAATAAATTATATATTTCGGTTTTCGACAACTGTGATATCTGGTGTGTTGTGTTCCAAGTGACAATCCATCTGTATTCGAAAGTCCCACAAAATCTTCACCTTCTCATTTTCTATAACTTTTTCCACTTTATGTTCCCATGACTTTTTGGATACAGGAAAATTGTAATTTTTACATAATGACCAGTGGGTTAATTTAGCAACTCGGTCATGTCTAGCTTTGTAATCAGTTTGTGTGATTTTGCTGCATTCACATATTAAATGTGAAACAGTTTCGACTTTGTTGTTGCAAAGTCAGCAGTTTGGATTGTCAGTCGATTTTTGTATCTTTGCTTTCATGGCATTAGTTTGTAGTCCTTGTTCTTGAGCAGCCAGTATTAAGCCTTCTGTTTTTTTCTTGATGGTTCCCATCTTAAGCCATGCCCATGTAAAATTGTCATCACATTTTCCTTCAATGTTTTTCAAGTGCTGTCAATGCAAAGCTTTGGTTTTCCATCTATTTAATCTGTCATCCAGCTGTTTTTCCTTATATTTTGCCTTTGTTTCTGTTATTTTTATAACATTCTCTGTTTTCACAGCCTGCAGCAATTTTTCTGTACTTTGGTTCACATAATCATTCAAACTTTGTTGTTTTTCTTCTACAGTTTGATGGATTTGCAATAGTCCTCTGCCCCCTATTTTTCTTGGCAGGTACAACCTGTTGATGTCACTTTGTGGATGTAAAGGGTGGTACATATTGAAAAAATTGCGTGTTTTCCGGTCCACGTTTTCCAGTTCAGCCAAAGCCCAGTTGATGATTCCAGCTGAGTAGCATATCACTGGAACTGCTTATTATTGTTGTTGTTGTTGTTGTTTAATGTTGTGCCAGCATTAAAAGGGCACAAGAAAGAAAGTTCTTCCTGGTTCAACACAAAAAGTTCAGATTGTCCCTGGACCTGTTGATACAGTTCTACAGAGGAATTATTGAGTCTGTCATTTGTACTTCTATAACTGTCAGGTTTGGTACAGCAACAAAACAGGATATGTACAGATATTAGGACTGCAGGGGGAAAAAAAACTGTAGCTAATCCATCTTCCATAGAGGAACTGTATATTGCAAGGGTCAGAAGGAGGGCTGAGAAAATATCCATAGATCCCCCCACATCCTGGACATAATCTGTTTCAACTCCTCCCCTTGGGATGCCGCTACAGGGCTTTGAATGCCAAAACAACTAGATACAGAGATACTGTAGTTTTTTTCCCCTCGTGCTGAACACCTAATTCCCACAGTCTTATGTCTAAGTATATTTATTAATGTAGTACTGCTGTATTATTATTATTAAAATCTCATCTTATCTACTACTGCCTCTTATTGGTATTGTTATATTTATTATTATTCTGTTTGTTGTTTTGCATGTATACTAAGAGCTTCTGCACTGGAGACAAATTCCTTGTTAAGTCTAATCACACTTGGCCAAATAAAGTATGCTCTGCTCTGCTCTGCTCTACCCATTCCATTCCCTCATCCAAGACTGCCCTACAAGTGATGAATAATAACAATATTCTGTACTTTTTGGTCATTTTAGTACAATATAGGGTCAATTATTTTGGGACTTCAGTTTGATTAGATAATTTTTGCTTCTAGTTCTGAATTAAAAAACAATATTTACACAGTGTATGTTGGAGTTACTATTCTTTCCTAGCCACATATTTTGTTTTTAGAGTCACCTCAAGTCATAGCTAATTTAATACTTCAGCAGGGCTGTCGAAGGCATCTCAGTGGGAAATACTGATTCATCAGAAAAAAAAATTAAAAAATGTATATATCATGGCAAAACTAGAAGCCAATTATGGAGGAGGAGGAGGAGGAGGAGGATTTGCCATAAAAGTGTTGAAGTAGACTAAACTTTCAGAAATTGTCCCAGATTATTTTAAAGGTAGTCTTTTTCTTTGTGGAAAAACGACAACAGACACAAAAATCTGAAGCGTAACAGTGTGGTTCTTATTTTCTGTCATAAGCATAAAATGTTCAGACACTTCTTTTGGCTAATGGACATCTGTGATTTATGTCAGCCAAGCTGAGAAAGTAAAAGACATCTGTTTAACTGAGCAATTTTCTCTCTCCAAATGATCAGCTGTAAAGATGTGGTTTTGTTTTTATATCTTGCCTCTGATATTTTGCAAACTGTTACTTCAATGAGTTCATTTATTTTCTTCCCATCAGTAGCATTTCACTTTAGAATAGTCACTAACCATACCTTCCTCTTTTGAATCTGAATAAATATGTATTATTTCTACAATTTATCATGACTTTATCTTTTCTCTGCATGCCAGTTTTTCATGGTATTTCTTGTATCGTGTTTTTCCAAAAGGAAGGCCGGGTCTTATTTTCTTTTGACCCCACAAAAAACGGCTAGGCCTTCTTTTTGGAGGGTTCTAATTATTGACTCACCTCACGGCGGTGGCACCGACTGATCTGACCTAGGCTCCCTTAACAAGCAGGAGGCAGGAATTGATCCTGGCAAAACCTCTTTTATTTACACAACTGAATTACATTCATTCACAGTCAGCAAGTTTTGTCCAAACAGTTTTGCAAAGGAATATTTCTCAACACATATTATCTCATTTGGCAAGCTGCCACAACTTGTTTCCAACCGCAGTACAAGGCAAAACTTGGCACAGAGTTTCTCAGAGTCACGGAACGAACGAATTGTTTCCTGCAAAAGCCCACTCCCTGTTCACTCCTCTTTTATTTCCTATGGGAGGGGCCAATCATCTCCAAGATGTGGCTTTACTCCCGAGTTGACTCTGCTTTCTGAGTTGTTCTTGTCTTCTGGCACACTAGGAATGGGTTTCAGCTGTTCCTCTGCCTCGCTGCTGTCTAACTCCCTCTCTGCCTCCGACACAGAGCCCTTGTCCAAGCTTTCCCTAGCCCCCAGGACTGGCCCAAGTTCCTCCCCAACCTCCTTACTGTCTGACTCTGCTGCCAATTCTGCTGGCCACTGGTGGGCTACAACACCAACAGCCCTGCCCAGCAGGAGCCAGCTGCTGGCCCACTTCTTCTGCGTCCGCTTGCCACCATTTGCACACATTGCCCTGACCTCTGTTTACTTTCAGATGTCTTCCAGAAGACCTCTGCAGCTGATAATAGAACTCTGGGTTGTTCCAGAGCTCTGTTATCAGCTGCAGATGCCTTCTGGCAGGCATCTGCAGGTGAAACGGAGAGCAGGGCAATGCATGTGAGTGGTGGCAAGTGGCTGCAGCAGAAGCAGCCACAGAAGAAGGTGAGACAGGTGTTGGGATATGTGAGTCCTGGTAAGGGCAGCTCCACCCCCTATTCCCTCCCTACCTTATTTTTACCTGTGTGCCTTGCCCCACCCCCTGTACCCCTCTTAATTAGGGCTAATTTTGTGGGTAGGGCTTAATTTGATCACATGTGCTCAAAAACGTGATAGGGCTTCTTTTCAAGGTGGGTCATCTTTTTGGAGAAACATGATATTTATATCCTACTATCCAAGAGTTTAAGAAAGATTTCATGAGGATCTTCCTTCAGTCATATAGATCTCCACTTACAAGATATTGGTTGGTGTCATGAAGTATCAAGAAGAAACCTATTTGTAAATGTTATGATTCATCAACTTAATTGCTATAAAAATTCTACTATTTTTTTTAAAAGATGTATGTAATTATACATATGTATAATATTAGAATAGTATGTATAATAATGCATGTGTCTATTCCAATATGTATGCATGCATGTATTCTCTCAGTGCTCATTAGGTATTATTCGTATCTTAGACTATAATTTATAGACGACATAGTTTACTTGTGGGGTGTGGGGTTGAGGGGTACCCCGGACCGCGAACCAGCTCATGGGCAAAAGCACTGGGATTGAAATAAAGCCGACAAAGGAGCCTTGAATAAATATATAATTTAATTTAAAATATTTAAAAAGACACTGTGCCTTTAAAAACCACATTAAAAGCAAAGTCTTATCTGGATATGTGAAGCCAGGCTATCTCCCTAGATTCCTCTCCACAATATCAAAAACAGTTCACAAGAAACAAAGGTTAATACAAAGGTGGACGTCTTTGGCATTGACACGTCATCAAGGCAAACAAAGGGCAGCAGCGAAGACTTCACAATAAAAAAGTCACCTGAGAATAAAAGCAGTTCAAGCACCAACATGGCTTGAGGGTCTGTGTGGAGAAGAATTTCCAGCACAACCTAACCGTTGGCTTGTGTGCTTAAAAACAGCAAAAACACAAGCATCTGTGGGAGTATCTCAGCAGCCAGCGTCTGGAGTCCTTATCTGCGTCTCCTCCCTTCTACAGCATCGTGCTGGGCTCTTCAATCTTCTTCCAACAGTGAAGACTAGCTGGATCAGGCCCGACCGGTTGTCAAAGCCCAAGTAGCAAGCCAAAAGATGCTTGCTTATATTGTGAGCAAACCTGCAATTATCTAGGGCGGGGAAGGCTTGCAGGTAATTGCTTACAGCAGATGGGTTGATTGAGGCCATACCTCTTTTGTGGCTAATCATGTAGCCGCAGCAACCCTGAAAATACTCGTGACATTACTCTAGCTATCAAATTATATTTTCTTCAAGTGGCAGAGATGACACTATTTATTACTATTATTATTATCTAGTAAAACCTGTAAAGCTCTAGAATATCTAACTTCAAAAACAAAATAGAGCCATAAGGCAGAAGAACTGAGGTCCGACTGATATATTTAGATACTGCATATCACTTAAGAAATAATTTCAGTATCTTTCTCCCTACATTCAAGTCAACTTCCCTGGGGCCCTATTAAAGCAAACAGCTGGCTTGATTCTTTTTTGGAAGGATAGTCTGTATGATCTGGGCCCCTTCCAAATTCCTTAATGAATGGGAAAGGGAGACAAAAGTCCTCAGAGAAAATGTTTTTCTTTCCCCACTTTCTCTCTCATCATCCTTCAGGTTCTATCAGCTGCTTAACATCACCCGGAACACAAGACTTCTTTGATTACAAAACAAAGAATTTATTTCTGACTCCATGTCATGCAAATAAAATGTTAGTCTACATTCTCCTGAGGCAGTTAGTAAGTGTAAGAAGCTCATTAATCACACCCACTAAAAGTACATAGCTGTTGAAGCTATGCACAAGTTAGTAGCCACACTGAATAGCTGCTTCAAAGAGAAATTTCTTGAAGTGTTGAATCGAAAATTGGGTAAGTGCTCTTCCTGTATAGGCAAATACTATAAGAGGTTGTGACCTTGCTGATTTGCATTTACTAGCTCAACAAATTTTCAATAAAATTTCTGTGAAACACAGTGTTTGCCCCATTGCCTCCAATGAAACCTATTTCCTCCAGCAAAATATTCATACAGGAAGTTGGGAATATGGTTCAGAGGTTATTCTAACCATTATTTAAGGAGGAGGAGCTGGTGGCAACTATGGTGAGGAGGGGATTTGCACAAATCCGTTTTGTGTGACAATTATGTCCATTTCCTGGACTGGGAAGCCCTGATCAGGATACTCTTAATCACTTTCTATCTGGTTTTCAGGAAATTTAAAAAAAAAACAAGACCTCAAATGCATTGATTGGATATTGTGGATATTGGACATGGCCATGAATTCCTATTGAAAAGATTCTTCTCATTTATATTTTTAATGTGTGTGTGAAGATTATTTTACAGGTTAATATATGCTTAGTCAAGGTTCTAAGGTAAAGGTAAAGGTTCCTCTGCATATGCATGCTAGTCATTTCCGGCTCTGGGGGTGGGTGGGTGCTCATCTCCATTTCTAAGCCAAAGAGCCAGCACTGTCCGAAGACATCTCCGTAGTCATGTGGCTAGCATGACTAAATGTCAAAGGCGCATGGAACACTGGTACCTTCCCATCAAAATGGTCCCTATTTTTCTACTTGCATTTTTTTAAAGTGCTTTCAAACTGTTAGGTTGGCAGAAGCTGGGACAAGTAACAGGAGCTCACTCGGTTAAGCGGTGCTAGGGATTCGAATCGTTAAAATGCCAATCTTCTGATCGACAAGCTCAGTGTCTTAGCCACTGAGACACTGTGTCCCTTAGTCAAAGTTGTACTAGCATTAAATGTGCATCTTGAAAGTATGTGGCAGTCCCATGGTAGGCATGATTCCAAACAGCTTCACTATTTGCAATGACATATCGAAAAAGATGTCAGCTTTTCGTCACTGTTTTCTTCTCGTTGTCTGGGGATTTTTTGATATCTTGTTATCTCTTGCAAGGCTTTTATCTCTTGCTAGGTTGTAATATAACTCAGCTTAGTGTCAACTCACACTCATATGTAATAAATTCACATCTTCCAAATTACTTTGAAAGCATTGTTGAAAGTTAAGTCTCTTGTGATGAAGAATTTTACACTGCATTTCAACGAGACATTTAAAACTGCACCTTTAATTGACGACATTCTCACTTATTATTGTGGTAATTGAAATTGTTTTTGATTCAATATTGAAGATGATAAGAGAATAAGTAGAAAAATAGGTAACCAAAAGTAGTAGAACAGCTTTTTGTTTCTATCAGTAGTTACAAACAGTGAATCTCATATAAAACAGATCAATATCATACAGCAAAAGGTTAAGCACAGTGCAGAAAGGTGTTGTTAGACTCTTGTGATCCAAACCTTAAGGTGGACACTGCATAAACTTTTATTTCTGGTATTGCCTGATATTAATATATATTTTAATCCACAACTACAATTATAAGTTTATTAATGGACTTTATGATTTATCTACATTTTATCTTTTAAGGCTTACCTTTTGATTTTTTAATTAAAGGAATTTATTTTGAAGATCTGGTATTTCACATATTATCTACAAACAAATCTTTTTTTATTTGTTTTTTATTTTATTTATTTTGCATTGCATTGCATTTTATTTATTTTTTTGCATGGCCACTCATCTTACCAAGTGAGTCTGGCCAGCAAAAAAAATTTAAAAAGTAAAAACAATTAGCATAATACAAACATTAAAATACATCACAGCTGAGAATATTTTTTAAAAATCAATTGTAATGACCAGGGATGAAATTCAATTTTTTTCCCCTACCGGTTCTGTGGCCGTGGCTTGGTGAGTGTGGCAGGGGAAAGATAACTGCAAAATCTCCATTCCTCCCTGCTCCTGGGGGAAGGATATTGCAAAATCTCCATTCCCACCCCACTCTGGGGCCAGTCAGAGATGGTATTTGCTGGTTCTTCGAATTACTCAAAATTTCTAGTACCGGTTCTCCAGAACCTATTAGAACCTGCTGAATTTCATCCCTCGTAATGACTTCATGTATGTTCAGCATCCTGTTTTCCATATTCAGGTGTTACATTTTTAGATCTATATTTAAGAACCTTAGATATAAAGTCCTTCATAAAATAAAATGGGCAGCTCTGACTATCTACAATATACAGTAATTTGATTGAAGTCATACATTGTCTATCTTAGAAAATACATAAAACATCCAACTAAACTAACTCTACAATTAAGATCTAATGGTTTCAACTAAGTGGTGGCGCAGTGGTTAGAATGTAGTATTGCAGGCTAATTCTGCCAACTGCCAGCAATTTGATCCCCACCGGCTCAAGGTTGACTCAGCCTTCCATCCCTCCAAGATCAGTAAAATGAGGAGCCAGATTGTTGGGGGCAATATGCTGATTCTTTACACCATTTAGAGAGTGCTGTAAAGCATTATGAAGCAGTATATAAATCTAAGTTCTATTTCTAGCAATACTACATCTGAAAATCAGGACACTGAGAACGGATTTTTTTTTTAAAAAAAAGCTTTTTTAAAAAACAATTATAGATCTAGAGAAGGGAAAATTATGGTGTTTTTATATATTTGACTGTTACAGATTGCATGACACACTTATTCTATCAATATATTCAACTTAATTCACAGCATTTTAGAAGAACTTTCTCAATATGCTTCTCTTTTTATAAAGGAAATGAGAAAAGGTATGCTTGATGGTTTCTCAACTTTTTCTTTCCTCTTCTTTATTTCTAGATTATTTTAACCCCTCAGTAATAAAGCAATCAAAATATCACAAATGATACTATCAGATATTATGAGAAAAGTTCATTAGCTAACATGGTAATGGATTTTTCTTATGCTAGACATTACTGTGATATTTTGATTGTTTTATTATTCTATCCAGGCAGCAAGTAGTTTAATTTAACACAATGTATTTTGGCAATGCTTGAGGGAATTCCATGAGTTATACACTATCAATATCTGTGGCAGAGTCTCGGTTTAATATCTAGCAATATCCATTTAATCATTCATGCAGGATACAAAGTATACCTTGCTTGCTTTTATATATTAAAGTAGTTTTATTTCTATTTCTCATTCTTGGCAGATACTAAAACATTTTCCTTAACTGCCTGTATTGTTACAGTATATGTAATTTTGGAAATTAAAAATCTGCAGGGCTATCTGGCTGGCTAGCTCTTTTACTTCCCCTTGGGAACACATGCACTACAGTCAAATTACAAATCATTAGATGCTTTGTCATGTTTTCAGATCAGTGCCTTTTAGAGGATTTGGGACTGAAGGATGAGTCTGGTGATTTACTGCTCAGCATTATTTCACATTCTTTCTGTCAAATGTTGACATTCAGTGTCATTGTTTATTTTCTCTTTCTCTCTTTAGCATTCATTAAACTAGCAAAACTAGAATCTATTTGCTTATGCCAAATACGATAACTGAAAAGTTGAAACATGAAATTTGAATCAGTAAGCCCAGCCAATTTCCACAAACCTTTAGCTGGATATAAAATCATGTCTTAAATTGATTTTTATTTTTATTTTTTGCATGTAAAAGGAACACTATCTATTTCTCACTGTATCCAATGGAACTTAAATGGGCTTTGTGGAAGTTGCTCCTACATATTACTGTATCTTTATCTGTTCTTAAAAGAATATAATAATTTTCATGCTCAAAGGACCACCCCATTAATTTCTGGAATCTAGCAGAGAATCTTTGCCTTGTGTGTTTAGAATCATTCACTAATAATTGCCATTAATTTTTTTCTATCTCTCTGTAAACTGTTCCAAGTCAGTGGCAGGTGTACAATTGTAGAAACTAATCAAGTATTTGATCAGTCAATCAAATTTCAATTCTTCGTAGGCTGAGACAAGAGTTTAAAAATTATTTATTTCCTGCTTTTATTATTTTTAGTCACAATAATGGTGAACGAGGAGACTTAGGGCCAGTTGCGGCTGTCACAGTGATCACATGATTGCAACTTGGATACTTGGTAACTGGTTCACAATTACAACAGTCGCAACATCTTGTGGTTGTGTGATCACTATTTGTGACCTTCACAATTGGCTTCCATCAAGAAAAGTCAAAAAGGAAGCCAGGAGGATGTAGCAAATAGCGACTATATAATGTCACACCTAACAACTGTGTAGGATTCTCCTAACTGCAACTGGAATGTCAGAACTGCCGTTGTAAGTCAGTACTGTCATGTGACACTTTATGACCATGTTACTCAGAAATGGAATTTCTAGTCCTGATTACCATTGTTTACTGAGGATGATCTCAAGTGTACTAATAGAAAGGCTGAATAAAGAAAAAAATGCTTCTGAATTGTGGAACTGCAGAAAATTACTAATATTTTTAAACATGTATTTGCCTGGCTTTGACATGGTGATATGCATTTGCGAAAACTCAAGCCATTTTTGACAGACGATCCTGACAAAATGATGTTCCATTGTGTCTCATAAAAAGTAAGTGATTGAACAGGAACAATAATATACTGTTAAAGAAGAAATGTGGCAACAGTAACAGCATTTAAGCTTATATACAGCCCCCTAGCAATTTACAACACTCTCTGGGTGGCTTACAATGTCAAAGCATATTTGTCTTATTGCCCTAGCAATCTGGGTCTTCATTTTACCGGCCTCAGAAGGATGAAAGGCTAAGTCAACCTTGAGCCCCATCAGAATCAAACTCCAGGTGTTGGAAGAGTTTGCTGGCAATACTGCACTTTAACAACTGCACCACCAGGGCTCTTGTATGTATTAAATAGATTTTAAAAATATAGCTAACACAGGTGGCCCTGTTGGACTGAATTTACTAATAAAAGAAATAGAAGCTGATATTTCCAAAAGAATGGGAAAAAAATCTGGAAAAGGTCATCCAGTTCTTTTAAAATGTTTATTTTAGTTAACAATCTTAAAATATTTATAGTCTGAATACAGTTTTGAAACAGCAAATTTCAAATTATCTAGGGTACAGAATTTCTGACGCTAAAAAGCAGAAAACAGTACTCAACTTATGTAAACAAGACAGCTAGTATCGGTGTCACGAAGGATCATTGAATATGTCTCTTCACTGTGCAACATTGAGACATGATTCTTTCCTACATATTTTTACCTTTTCTTATAGGCATTAGTATTTGAGTAATCCTAGGCTGATGAAAAGGATAAGCCAACTGAAAGAACATGGAACAAATAGGGGATAATGTGATCTTTAGTTTGCAATTTGTCTGACTGAATAGCAATTTCTCTTCCTCCTTCAGCACATTTCCAGTATACAGACAATCTATGTTACTTTTTAAATAGAAAACAAATTTATTGGAAAACAAACATTAATCATTATTATGAGGGTTTTTTTTGAAATACGCAGGACGTCTTTAACTTTTTAGACTCATGCAACTGAATTTAAAGCCAGTGTTGTGTAGCTGTCCTTGTTAGGATACAAAATTTAGGGGGAACACTGCAATCTCCATCCAGCAATGGGATAAGACCAGGTTCCCTCTGCAGGAATTTGGGATGACTACAAGCAAGCAGCAACAATGGGTATGTTTACAGCTTTATGTCGGACTCTGTCACACCTCTGTCACTCCTCTGCCTAAAGTGTAAGTGTGGCATGGAAGGTGTTTTGTGCTGAACAAAGCAGAAATACTTATTAGTGTTCTTTTTCAGCAATGACTAATGCCCAGAAGAGGTACAAATCACGACACCTATCCTGAGGCAGCAAATCAATCAGATGTCTTTAGCAAAATTGCAGTTAAAGAGGCGGTTTGTTATAATAGCACTATCAATGACTGTACACTATCACCACCATCTCGAAGTAGGAGTGTTGAAATGAGTGAAATGGCAGTGCCTGAAATAACCATCACATCACTTTGGCCAATATGGAATAAAGTTGTCACTGCTTAAAAGGGTTGGCCGATAGAATAATATACTCCCCAACATAGGTTTTAAAACAATATTTAATTACTGAAGAAGGGAGGGAAGTAATGCAAACTAACCATCCATCTTTAAAAAAACATTTTGGAATATATTGGGGTGGGGAGGTCTAGAACTGAAAAGAAATGGAAATTTGGATAATCTAACTGAAGGAGAATCAAGTGAGAGTAGGTTAAGCGAAAATGGGGATGAAAAATGGAAGCAATAAATATTTAAGAGCTGCTATCAGTTACTTGGACTCTGGAGTCACATATTTTAGAAAGGAAGACAACTGAAATGTAGGTGTATTGGTTGCTGTAAATCTATGTTCCAATTCACAAGTGGAATTTTCTTATATGACCTCAAAACATTTCTACCAAACAGAGTCAGGTTTCTTTTCAGAAATGGTTAAAGATCATTTACTAAAATTTATTCTGAGCCTGTAAATTCCGATAGCTGTACTGACTCAAACTGTCCCTGAGATCAGTGTTTCACCCATCATTTTGTCCTTTCTGCCTATGCACTATTTATTTATGTTTTACCATTTATTTCCAGTATTACGGTCAGGAAGACAGACAAGCCACTCTGGAACTAATAGCATTTGATAGTACTTTTTTTCCTCCCAGAGGCCCAACCATATTCCAAATTATCAATCATGGTAACTGTAAAATGGCTAATGGTCTTAAGCAAATCATTCCCTATTTAAAGCATAGCTTGCTTTATTCTCTCCTTCATGGATTACTGCCTTGTTGTGGTGAAGGGGCTTGTGCAGTGCAATGAAACTATGAGCTATGCCGTGCAGGACCCCCCAAGACAGACAGATCATAGCAGAGAGCTCTGACAAAATGTGATCCATTGGAGAAGGAAATGGCAACCCACTCCAGTATCTTTGCCATGAAAACCCCATGGATAGTATCAAAAGGAAAAAAGATATGATGCTGGAAGATGAGCCCCTCAGGTTGGAAGCTGTCCAGTATGCTACTGGGGAAGAACAGAAGGCTAGTAGCACCAGAAAGAGTGAAGCGACTGGGCCAAAGCCGAAAAGACGCTCAGCTATGGATGCATCTGATGGTTAAACGAAAGTCCGATGCTGTAAAGATTTATTCTCCATAGGAACCTGGAATGTAAGATTCCAGGTTCCATGTATGAATCAAGGCAAGCTGGACATGGTCAAACAAGAGATGACAAGACTGAACATCGACATTTTAGGAATCAGTGAACTAAAATGGATAGGAATGGGTGAATTTAATTCAGATGACCATCAGGTATACTATTGTGGGCAAGAATCTCTCAGAAGAAACAGAGTAGCCTTCATAATAAATGAATTAACACCAATAAATGATGTCTTTATCATCATGGGAGATTGGAATGCTAAAGTATTCAGTCACAGCAAACACTCTTTTCCAACAACCCAAGAGACAACTCTACATGGACATCACCAGACGGTCAACACAGAAATCAGATTGACTTTGTACTCTGTAGCCAAAGATGGAGAATCTCTATACAGTCAGTAAAAACAAGACAAGGAGCTGACTATGGCTCAGATCATGAGCTTCTTGTTGCAAAATTTAAGCTTAAATTGAAGAAAGTAGGGAAAAGCATTAGGCCACTCAGGTATGAACTGAATCATATCCCTGATGACTATATAGTAGAAATGACAAATAGATTTAAGGAATTAGATCTGATAGACAGAGTGTCTGAAGACCTATGAACGGAGTTTCGGAACATTGTACAAGAGATAGCAACTAAAACCATCCAAAAGAAATGCAAGAAAGCAAAATGTCTGTCTGAGGAACTTTTGCAAATAGCTGAGGAAAGAAGGGAAGTGAAAGGCAAGGGAGAAAGATACACTCAATTGAATGCAGAATTCCAGAGAATAGCTAGAAGAGATAAGAATGCCTTTTTAAATGAACAGTGCAAAGAAATAGAAGAAAACAACAGAATAGGAAGGACCAGAGATCTCTTCAAGAAAATTGGAGATATGAAAGGAAAGTTTCATGCAAAGATGGGCATGATAAAGGACCAAAATGGCAGGGACCTAACAAAGGTAGAAGAGATTAAGAAGAGGTGGCAAAATTACACAGAAGAACTATACAAGAATGAGCATAACATCCCTGATAACCATGATAACCACTGACCTCGAGCCAGACATCCTAGAATGTGAAGTCAAATGGGCCTTAGGAAATCTGAGCAACAACAAAGCTAGTGGAGGTGACAGCATTCCAGCTGAGCTATTCAAAATCTTAAAAGATGATGCAGTAAAAGTGCTACACTCAATTTGCCAGCAAATTTGGAAAACTCAACAGTGGCCACAGGATTGGAAAAGGTCAGTTTACATTCCAATTCCAAAGAAAGGCAATGCCAAAGAATGTTCAAACTATCACACCGTTGCACTCATTTCACATGCTAGTAAGGTTATGCTTAAAATCCTACAAGCTAGGCTCCAGCAGTATGTGGATCGAGAACTACCAGAAGTGCAGGCAGGATTTCAAAGAGGCAGAGGAACTGGAGATCAAATTGCCAATATATGCTGGATCATGGAAAAAGCTAGGGAGAACAGAAAAACATCTACTTCTGCTTCATTGACTATGCTAAAGCCTTTGATTGTGTGGATCACAACAAATTGTGACAAGTTCTTAAAGAGATGGGAGTACCAGACCATCTTATTTGTCTCTTGAGAAATCTATATGCGGGTCAAGAAGCAACAGTGAAAACTGGACACAGTACCACTGATTGGTTCAAAATTGGGAAAGGAGTCCAGCAAGGCTGTATACTGTTGCCCTACCTATTTAAATTATATGCAGAGCACATCATGAGAAAGGCAGAGCTAGCTGAATTAAAAGATTGCCGGAAGAAATATCAACAACCTCAGATATGCAGATGATACTCTAATGGCAGAAAGTGAAGAGGAACTAAAGAGCCTTTTGATGCGGGTGAAGAAGGAGAGTGCAAAAGTTGGCTTGAAACTCAACATTAAGAAAACTTGAGCTCATGGCATCCAGTCCCCTCAATTCCTGGCAAATAGATGGGGAAGAAATGGAGGTAGTGACAGATTTTATTTTCCTGGGCTCCAAGATCACCGCAGATGTGGTCTGCAGCCAAGAAATTAAAAGATGCTTGCTTCTGGGGAGGAAAGCTATGGCAAATATAGACAGCATACTAAAAAGCAGAGACATCACCCTGCCAACAAAAGTGGTATAGTCAAGGCTATGGTTTTCCCAGTTGCAATGTATGGCTGTGAAAGTTGGACCATTAGAATGGCTGAGTGGCAAAGAATTGAGGCCTTTGAACTACGGTGCTGGAGAAGTCCCTTGCAGACTTGGAGAAGTCACCTTGCAGTCCTGCGAGTCCCTTGGACTGCAAGGTGATCAAACTGGTCAGTCCCAGAAGAGATCAACCCTGACTGTTCTTTAGAAGACCAGATCCTGAAGATGAAACTCAAATACTTTGGCCACCTAATGAGAAGGAAGAATTCACTAGAGAAGTGTCTAATGCTGGGAAAGAATGAGGGCAAAAGAAGAACAGGACAACAGAGAACAAGGTGGCTGGATGGAGTCACTGAAGCAGTAGGTATGAGCTTAAATGGACTCCAGAGTATGGTAGGGGGCAGGAAAACCTGGGGGAACATTGTCCATGGGGTTGCAATGGGTCGGACACAACTTCGCAACTAAAACAAAAGTACTTTTTCTTTCCCCAGAGGCTCAAAACCATCTTCCAAATTATATATCATGGTAACTGCAAAATGTCTAAAGGTCTTAAGCAAATCATTCCTTATTTAAAGCATTGCTTGCTTTATTCTAACAGAGCTTCTAATTTCCTGCAGCAAAGTTCTGGACAATAATACATAGATTTAGAGAAATAAAGTTCCCAATGAAAAAAAAAATAACCATGACTTGTAATTTAATATCATATTCTATTTCCTCCCCTGGACTGAGTTGCAGCAAGAGTGTCTATTTCAATCATATAATACACAGCCTATCTGATCCATGCCATGGATCTCCATCCTTCTATCTATTCACTCGGGTGTCTCAGAAGTCAGGTGTCTGGGAATAGCTCCTCCAAAATGAGGGTTGTGTCTCTAGAGGGAAGGAGGTTGCCTCTCCCCATAGCTAAACTTTTAAATAAATTGTTTCACACTATTGGCTAATCTTGAAATATCGATATTGTCTAATCTAATGTTCCAGTTCTATTAAAACAGAGTTTATCATTTCTATGCCGGGAAAATCTGCTTCTATAATGTTGGCTGTATTCTCTACTAGCTGAATACCCAAGCCCCGCTTCAAAACTATGTGATCAGGCTTGATAAATCAACACTTACACCTTGAAAATCAATGACTAGTTACAATCGGCCTCTCCTCTCCCCTTCTCTCCCTCAGCCTTGCCCCACAGAAGCCTATCCTATCCTATTTTCTTTCTCTCCCTCAGCCTTGTCCCACAGAAACATCCCCTATCCTATCCTCTTCTCTCCCTCAGGCTTGACCCACAGAAGCCTCCCCTATCCTATCCCCTTCTCTCCCTTAGCCTCGTCCCACAGAAGCCTCCCCTATCCTATCCCCTTATCTCCCTCAGGCTTGCCCCACAGAAGCCTCTCCTCTCCTATCCCATTCTCTCCACAGTTATTTTCAGGTTGGGAGGTAGAGTAGAACATCTAACTAATTATCATCAGAGCGTGTTAATAATAATATAAGAAATACTAATGATCTGATGGTCATTCTGAAAAATCTTAGTGAGCACCTAGAAGCCAAGCGGAACATACATGCCTAAATTTCAAGTTTCTAGGCTTTACGGTTTTGGAGATTTTGTGATCGCAGCGTGAGTGATTTTCGCTTTTATATATATATATATATGTACTCAGAATGGAGGAAGGAGGCTTAGAGTTTTTTCTTCCAGGCTAGGGTTTAGAACACAATCACTTTATACATTTCTAGATTAACTCCAATCATTAACTATAGTGGCAGATCCTTAGATTCTGTAGGCTCTGTAGGCCTTATGGCCATTGCAATAATTCTTTCTCTAGAAACTCAATACTTTCATGGAAGACCTTGCTTAGATAAAATACTTCATTTTGGATACCAGCAATCTTAGTTATGCTGCAGAATACCTTTTTCAAAGGCTAACAATCTGGTTCTACTGATATGTATGCCGTAAGATTTGAACAATGAGTCTATTTTTCTGCCTTTTGGTTATAAATGATTTTCAATCTATTTCTCATGATGACCGCCTGGTTTGCCCAGTGGTGGGTTTCAACACTTTTTACTACCGGTTCTGTGGGTGTGGCTTGGTGGGCGTGGCTTGGTGGGCGTGGCAGGGGAAGGATATGTAAAATCTCCATTTCCACCCCACTCCAGGGGAAGGTTACTGCAAAAATCCCCATTTCCTCCGGATCAGCTGGGACTTGGGAGGCAGAGAATAGATGGGGGTGGAGCCAGTCAGAATTTTTACTATTGGTTCTCCAATAGTACTACTCAACTACTCAAAATTTCCGCTACCAGTTCTCCAGAACTGGTCAGAGCTGCTGAAACCCACGTCTGTGTTTACCCCAGTCTCTATTTAGAAAACAATACTTTCTGCTCCCAATTTCCCCATTTTCTGCCTTACATCTCATGCTAGAAAATTTTCCCCGGATCCTTAAATGTCCTTTTTACAATCTCTATCCTTAAGTTCGTACTTCAGCTGGTATTCCAGATGGCTCTCTTCAGGGAGCAAAATATGGTTGAGTATTTTTTTTCATTAACTGATCCTTATATTAAGCTGAATTGTTGTGAACATCAGGAAAAAGTCAAGGGATACTTATTTATTCTGAAATAAACCCTGTTGTTCTATAAAGAAAGGATGAAAATTCAATCCTTAATTATACTTTGATTCTTAACAGAAAATATGAATTCTGAAAGAAATAGAACAACCCGCTGTAATTATGGCCTAATCTTTTCCTTTAAAAAAATTGAATAAATAAATTTATACACACACATAAAAGCAAGACTTCAAGCAGAGAGAGATTAAGAAGTCTTTCTTTAATTTTCCAAATGCAGTGAAATGCCCATAAAAGAGGTGCAAAAATCACTGTTTTCTCCTACTGCCAGTCAAACCACTCACTCTTATCTCAAGTGCCAAATAAGTAGCTTTAAAAGGTCAACAATATACAAGAAAGAGCCAACAACACCCCTAACTACCATATTTCAAATTGTGGCTAAAATAACTGATTTTCAAGTTATTATATTTATTTATAACTTTAAACAAGAGGCAGAGATGAAGATCAGTAATGTGGAGTCTTTCTTATTTCCAAGTAATTTACTGCACTGTAATGTAGCGATTCCTCCTCCCCCCTTTCTTTTCTCTCATTTTCTTCATTGGCTGCTCCTATGAATACCAATTATTCCAATTTAATCACCTTTTTAACGCAGTCAGAAAGCTTTTGTGATAGGGAACTGTCAACTTGAAAAGAGAAACTTGTTTCCCAAGTTGTGTTTTCTTGAAAGGCAGAGAAAAAGAATTATGTCCACAGCCTTGCATCATTTGTAAGTTAAACTCAGACAATCTCACAGTCCAAAAGTAGCTCAGGGCACCTCATTAAAGATTAATTATGTGTTTGGGGGAAGGGTGCCCACTGCCCTTACTCTCAATTTCCCTGCCAACTAACCAATGAGATGCCATTTCTCTGCTGGCTTCAGCTACTCAATTGTCTCACTGAGATGAGAGAAGTTGCCATAATGGAGCAGTTCTACAGCACAGACGTGTAGGCATCTTCTTTAAGCACAGAGTTCAATGTTAATAAGATAAAAAGAAAAATAAAAAGAAATACATCTTAAACCAAAGAGGCAAATAGCCTTGCAATTATGAAGATTCCAGCTTCTCCTTTTTTTTCTGAAAAAATTGACCCAAAGTATCCAGAGCACCTCCAAATCTGTTGACTAAGTGGGGTTACCATATTTTCCAGAGCTACCTTCTAAAAACAACCACATCCTTCTGGTCCTGCTCTTCCTCTGCCATTATTACTGCTACTACATGTAGTGCTCGCTTACTGAATGTATCATTTAATGATTGTTTAAAGTTATGACAGCACTGTAGAAGTAACTTTATTGCCAATCTTCATATTTACAAACCATGCAACATCTCCACAGTCCTGTGAACACCATTTCTGTACTTCACAACTGGCTTGCAACAAGCAGAGTCAATGGAGAAGGTAGCAGTAAAATCAGTTGCAGTCATATGATGTCTCACTAAATGACTGCAACAATAGTGACATGGTAAGATCATCATGGTTTGGTGATGTTTAGTTTAGTGGCTTCAGTGTTTAGTGACAGAGTTGCTAGTTCCAACTGTGGTAGCTAAGCCCAGTTTCCCCTCCTTATATCTTTTTGTTTATGCTCTGCACATTGTATTAATATTAACAAGCTGAAATGCAGAAATAGGCATTTATCAATACAACTTTTTTGAATGAACATTTATGATGACACCAAAATGACAGCTGTCAGATGCATAACAGCACTGTTTCAGGTGAGTGAAACCTGCTGGTACCGCTTTTGTGGCTTACAGAGTCTTTATGAATACATGGAGGAAAACATTTCACTAAGGGGCAGTGGTGGGTTGCTCCCGGTTTTGTCCGGTTCTTTACAATCCAGTAGTAAAAGTGGCAGGAGATTCCTCCCACCCGCCCGGACATCATAATTGACGATCTGTGCATGTGCAGAAGCTTCTGCACATGTGTGCACGCTCCTGTTGTGAACCGGTAGTAAAGGTAAGTAGAACCCACCCCTGCTATGGGGTGAAGGTGGAAGAATGTCTAAAGAAGCAACCTTAAGCTTTGCAAAGTATACCTGAAAAAGAAAAAGAAAACACCCACCCCAAATGCAACTTGAATTTTTACACTGGGGCTCTTAACATGCCATGCAGACCCCAATATGGCTCACAAGCTGTAATAACCTGCATACCCTACATCGTATGTACGAAGCAAGCAAAGGAATTAAGATTGAGATCCTTCTAGTAGTAAAACAGTCATCAATCAGCACAGCTAAAACTTGAGTAAAACCTGAGCAACCAAGTCAAATAGATACCTTACAAATCAGCAAACTGTCAGTACAATTATTATATAGGTAGCCCTTAACTTACAGTCACAATTTGGATCGGAATCTTGGTCATTGAGTAAAGCAGTTGTTAAGTGAGATGTCTTATGACTGCATCATTCAACGAACACAATCCCAACACTCCTGGTTGTGGTCATTAAGCAGTCTCACAGGTTGCTAAGCAGATGGAGTGTCAAGGTGAGGAGCACTGGTACCTCAGGAGTGGAGGATCCTGGGAGATTTTACTCAGTAGGATTTTCAACCCCTGAGTGAAGATATAGTCATGGGTGGTCTGCACTGGGCCACCCCACCTGTCTGAGGAACTGTTTCTTTACCTTACTGCACTGGCCCTCTGCTTGGATTTTGGCTCCCTCTTGTCTCTGGAAGTTGGTTGAAAGAGAGTTCCCTCTTCCACCCCTCAACTGGACAAAGAAGGCTATTCTTTGGGATTTGAACTCTGTTTCTGCACCCCTCTGAAGGAATTCAGCTCATCTCTGTGCAGGGGATGGAATTCCTCCAGCAGGGTTCAGCAACAGAACTTAAATCTTTAAGATTTGAGTTAAGTCCCAGCACCTCCTTTCCTTAAGTAATTCTGCCTCATCGGCAGGCAGCTCTTTCAGACAACTCCCGGAGACCATTGTTAAACAAAGAGTTAACTTGAGGATTACCTGTGTAGTACAGACATACTTTGCTGGGGTTATATTTGTATTCCATTGATACAGGAAAAGTGCAGCAAGCTAAAATGAAATGCAGGAAAGCAAGAGTGCATGTTGCAACCAGGTCTTTCTATTTCTGTCTCGATCATTCACAACCTACTGATGACTGTGGTACCCTTGTCACTCAATCAATCTACATGCATACAATCTGATGCAGCCCACAGCCTAATTTCATGCAGCCCCTGATCTGATTCTAAAATCAATTTATCAAGCAGCAATTTAAACTTCTGACAAAAGCAATCTGTTCCTTCCCTTGCTGGCTGCTGTGTGAGGAGAAAGAGAGAAAAGAAAAGGGTCTCACAGAAAGAAGAGCATGATAAGGACACTGGCATTTCCCCTCAAGGTTTACGCATGCATGCCCCATACATACATCCAAATCAGTGGTGGGATTCAATTTTTTTTCTACCAGTTCTGTGGGTGTGGCTTGGTGGGCGTGGCAGGGGAAGGATACTGTAAAATCTCTATCCCCTCCCCACTCCAGGGGAAGTGGATAGGGGAAGTGGATTACTGCAAAATCCCCATTTCCTCCGGATCAGCTGGGACTTGGGAAGCAGAGAATAGATGGGTGCGGGGCGAGTCAGAGGTCGTATTTACCGGTTCTCCGAACTACTCAAAATTTCTGCTACCGGTTCTATAGAACTGGTCAGAACCTGCTGAATACCATCTCTGATCCAAATGTAGAATGCTAATGCTATGCCTCTCCTACATAGCAATACACTATTGTTTAATAAGGTAGTAGTGGTGGGGAACATATTGTTCTTGCATCAGAACAGGTTCTTCATAGAGAATATAACTTGTTTACAAATATATTCATATCGTAATATTAAGGTATGGTTCATGCTCATCTTCTGCATAGTATTTTTTGGAACCTGTAAACAAACCTGAATCATTATCCTTTCTCCTTCCTGATTTTGAAAAAGAAAAGAAAGAAAGTTGTACATAAATTCTCATCTGCAGTCTGCTTAAAGTCCATGCAATTTTGATGGTGTATAAATGCCTTCCGGGGGTTTATTACATAAAATGTCTTTAAGAAGGAAACAAGAAGAGGGAAAAGGGATATTAGCATTATTGCAGCTTTATTTTATTATGTTTGCACTACGAAATCTGCCACAAATGTCTAAGGTTATGAAACTTAGTAAGGAATGTTGGAGGAAGTGGAATATATTGCTGCCTTTAAGCATTTCCCTGAACACTCTCCATGTAGTTCAGTTTTATTAATACTTTTTATAAAATCACTTGGGCAAAAAATTTTCTAAGTTAGTATTTAACCTCCAGATTTCAGTAAAAATTGAAGTATTAATTTCTTAGCTTTTAAAAAAAATAATTGTGGGGAATATAGTTTAGTAAAGTCTGAAATAATACTACTAATACAATTATTAATTAATTTTAATATATAATTTTGGTTGAGGGGTTAAGGCACCAGGTTAGAAACTAGGAGACTGTGAGTTTTAGTCCTCCTTCAGGTATGAAAGACAGCTGGGTGACTTTACTTCAGCTACTCTCTCTCTTAGCTCAACCCATGTCACATTGTTTTAGCAAAAATAGGAGGAAGGGTATTAGGTATGTTCACTGCATTGAGTTACTCATAAAAATAATAAACACAGAATATGAAATAAATATTTTTTTTAAAAAATGGATATGAATCCACATATAAATGCAATTTTGTAATTTGCAGCACAGTTTATGTCTGCTGTGCATGGTCTACTACATGAAGGTCCAATAAGATGAAATTTCCCTGCAGGTTATACAATTAGGAAATGTATACATGAGCAAGCAAAGACTGTCCTAACTAACTTGTCCTAAATTGGAGCATTAGACTCTAATTCCTGTCATTGTAGAAGAAATGGCAGCACCTGAGGGAAGAGTAAAAAGGGGATCAGGCTATAATCACTAAATAGTCACAAGTAAACCCCTTTGAGTGCCATTGACACTTATCTAACTCTAAGCAGGTGCTGACAGTTGAGAAGATTCCTATAGATGGGCTTTTAGCAATAAATCAGCTTAATTAAACCTTCATATGTACACCTGGCCTTTTATGCATCACAGACATTTTGATCAAGTGTTTAATGAGGGATGATAAGAATTGGTTTCCACACCTTTGAAAGTTCAGGCATGCTATTATTGTCTTATATTTTACTGTAGGAAAACCCATTATTTCTCTGTTTAGATGTTAGGCAAATCAAGCAGATATCTATTTTCCTATGAATTATTCAATTCACTCTCTCTTCTCCCCCATTTTTCCTTCCAGAATTGGCAGTATTTATGTGGATCTGTAGCTGACTTAGCTCACCTGCACATACAATACTATGCTGTGCTGTGCTGTGTTTTTCTTGCCTTGCCTTACTAAGTTCTACCAAATAACAATAGCACTTAAGACTTATATACCACTTTACAGTGCTCTGTAAGTGGTTTACAGAGTCAGCATATTGCCCCCAACAATTTGGGTCCTCATTTACCTGCCTCGGAAGGATGAGTCAACCTTGAGCCTGGTGAGATTTGAACTGCCAAATTGGAGGCAATCGGCTGAAGTAGCCTGTGGTACTGCACTCTAATCACTGTGCCACCGCGGCTCATATACAACAGAAATACAAAAATTACAGGATGAGGAAGGAACCAAGGTGGGCGGAATGAACCAAGGAGAGAAAATGACACTGCTAACACAAAAGCCAATTTACTAAAATCTAATAGCTTAAATCCATGGAATCATCCCACATGTTTCAGCCTGTGGTGTTTCTGGTTCCTCTGTTTATTCCTATTGAGATAAAAGACAGAAGAGGGAGATAAAACATGGACTGCTTACTTCAGAAAGAGGTCATCTGGAGACTCTACAAAATTGCTAATTAACCATCTGCACTTCATATTAAAACATCCCTCTAGACCAGAGGTCTTCAAACTTGGCAACTTTAAGACTTGTGGACTTCAAGTCCCAGAATTCTCCAGCATAGCATAGCTGGCTGGAGAATTCTGGGAGTTGAAGTCCACAAGTCTTAAAGTTGCCAAGTTTGGGGACCCCTGCTTTAGACCCTCTGGACAAAGCCTAGGTTCAAGAAGGCAGCTCAAGTTATTTTGCACATTATCTATTGGTGCAATATGTGCAGGACAGTCTGTTTCTACACTTTGATTTGTTACATATTTTCTGTCCTCTCTCTTCCTCTTTTACTAATTTACAAAAAATGGCTATTTAGATATAATCTTAAAAGGAAGCTAGGGAACAATATAAGGCTCCACTTCCATTTTGTTATGGTTCTCTAGGTTGATTAATTTTTTTGCCATCCATCAAGCTTAATTTAAATAATTCCTAACATTAATTCCAGTACTGTTTATTTTAAAATTATGCTATAATCTTATAAATTTTGTATTGCTTAATATACTACTTTTATATTTTAATATATTATAAAAGTCATTAATTAAAATATCTGTTAAAATCATCAAGATTCCTTTTTGCCTAAGAAACCTAAAAGGCAAGACTGTTTCAAATTACTGATGAGGATGTTTACATTAAAATTAATGGGCCTCAAAAATAAAACAAATATACATACATATAGTGCTGGATGAAGCAATGAACATATAATTTCTTCAATATATGCATGATGACACAAAAAATATCTTTATGGAACTGTATTCCTCTATACATTTTCTTTTTTCTTTTCTTTTTTATTTATTTATTTATTTGCAAACAGAATATATAAAAACATATAGATCGCGGTGAGAACCTTACACAATACATTATCTTCAGTCCAAATATACAAATAGGAAATGAAAGCTACGCTAACCTTATCCTCTTTTTATTCTATTATTTAGCCAAGTATACCATTGGTCCCAATATTATTGAATATGCAGAAGCCGATAGGCTAACAAAAATTTTGAGACATCAAAAAGAATCCGCATATACATTTTCTTTTTTAATGAATTGTTAAAAGTGAAAATTTGTACATGTATATTGAGAAGTGGAACATATTCCCAAAATTGTCTGCAACCCTTAAAACTTGTGAATAAGTGTTAAATAGAAATGGAGACAAAAGAACACATCTGAAAACAGTTAACTGAGTGAGCAAGCATAGTTGCTTTCACCAACCACTGGTATTCAAATTAAAAAAACAAAGTGATTATGTATCCTTAGTGTTCCACTAAGAAATAGGTTAAAGCCCAGTGAATAGGACAATTATGAAAACCTTTTGACAAAAGAACAACAAAGTAGATATTATCAAACAAAGCCATTGAGATTTTTTAAGAACGGTTTGTTCGTCATTGTCACTATATTCATGTAAAAAAATTCACATAAATAAGTTTTGAAGAAGCTGAGATTGATATGTTGACAAGAATGAGTCACTATAGTTCTCACCTTGAAAGTGTTGATCAAAATTGTTGATTATAACACTGAATTTCACTTACAAATAAACAACTGTAGTCTTTGAGAATTTTACCACTACCCTGTGTCATGTTCTTTGGTGTTAATGAATGAGAAAGTTGCTCTTTCCTTCCTCATCAGTCCATTTTCCCTTATATTCTTACAGAAATTGCATACCTTTTAACAATTTCACATCATTCTTTCTCATGTTGAAATCATCAATTCAAAGGCCCCTGAGTCCAACCATAACATTCCATTAAGAGCACTGAGTATTGACTTGGATTTTGCTTATGCTGTGAAAAATCAAGACCGAAATATGTTAACAGGGTGAACTAAAGAAAGGGCTATCAAAATGAGAGCTATGCACAACTTCAAAAGGATGCTTTGATTAAGTGAAGATTTGAATGAATCATCCCAGCCAAGCCAAACTGCATGTCAAAGCAGAACCACTTTAATGCTACAAATTAAATAAGGGAGCTGCAAAGCGCTTTGCAAAGTCAATGCACATTTTCTGCTGCTTCTGAGATTGTTACAGACAATATACAATGCATAACTTCACTATTCTATACAAAGAATACGGCAGATGGACATTTAGCGATGTCGTAGGCTGTCTTACATTGAAAGGAGGAGCTGACTAATGCATTTCATCAACTTAAATTCTTGGGTTATCAAAGCCTATCTTGGGTGCAAAACTATCATTTTTGTGAATTAATTCATTTGTTTCAAGTTCAAACTTATTCAATATGACTTTTCTTTTTCTTTTTTTGTCCTAATATTGTACTGATATTTCATCTCTATTTGGAGAACTCTGTATATGGGTTTAAGGCTGGCCAATTCAGTATATACTGTTGGGTCAAACTTTCTTTTTAAATTCTGCATAACCAGGACAGGTCAAATTCTTTCTACAATAGCTGAAAGTGTGCAACTAAGAATTACAGGTGTTAGCCAGCCTAAGTGCTTACAGCTTTAAGGATAGGGGGTGGTAAGGCTTAAACTTCCATTATCTGATGCCAAAATTCTTTCTCTGGCCAAATTTTGCATTGCCCAGCCTGGCATCCAACCAAAGGTCCCTTCCAAGGGGGCTCAAACTTGTCAAAAACCTATGCCAACTTTCTTGGCAAACCAGATGCAGAAAAATTGTTTCACCCCACAAGGGCAAGTTAACAGATATTCCTCAGAATTAAGCCCAGCTCCTCAGAAAAGAAAGAGTAACCTTTTTAAAATGTGTGTGTGTTTGTGTGTGTTTTAAATTGAAGTGGAACTCTGTGTGCACTAATTCAGTAAACTTTCTCTTTAAGTTTTTTTTCTTGATACTTGAAAAACAATTGTGCTAATTTTCCAATCTTTGACTTTACAAAGATGCAGAGGGAATATTACACACACACACACACACACACACACACACACACACAGAGAGAGAGAGAGAGAGAGAGAGAGAGAGAGAGAGAGAGAGAGAGACTTATCTACTGCAGCAAAACTAAGAAAATTAGGCTGAAATTTGGGATGGTTGTGTTTTCCAAACGAGTCATGTCTATCAACCCCATTTTCTTTCCACTCTGCCCAGTGGTGAAATCCAAATTTTTTACTACCGGTTCTGTGGGCATGGCTTGGTGGGTGTGGTGTGGCTTGGTGGACATGGTTTTGTGGGCATGGCAGGGGAAGGATACTGCAAAATCCCCATTCCCTCCCCACTCCTGGGAGAAGGATATTGCAAAAACTCCATTCCCACCCACTCTGGGGCCAGCTAGAGATGGCATTTGCCAGTTCTCTGAACTACTCAAAATTTCTGCTACCGGTTCTCCAAACTGCTGAAAATTTCCACTACTGGTTCTCCAGAACCTGTCAGAACCTGCTGGATTTCACCTCTGACTCTGCCCCTCCCTCCTACAAGCACGCAAAGCAGCTGCAGTCCTTTTAATCTGCTCCCCATTATCTACTGGATAATTGCTTTTACCAAATGTCAGAGTGGCCCAAATGTCCAAGTGGTTCAAATCAGGTTGGCTTGCACTAAACTCAGTGGTGGGCTGCTGCCAGTTCAGACTAGTTCAGATGAACCAGTAGTTCCGACAATCAGCTGGCCCTGCCCATCCTGCCTATCCTGTTCTATATTTCCTTCTTTCTGGCTCAGCTGATTTGCACAGCACAGCTGATTTCCGCACCTCCACTATTCTACTTACTAGGTGTTGTGATCTGCCAGCAGCCTGCGGAGCTGGCAGTGGAGTCGGAAAGCAATGAGTCTGAGGAAGAACATGGGCCAGTCCTGGAGGCTGGGAAGGCCCAGATGAGGGCTCTGCATCGGAGGCAGAGATGGGGCCAGGGCCATCTGGGAGTGATATGCGGACTTTGGAGCCTCCAGAGGCTGACAGTAGAGAGGCAGAGGAACAAGAGGAACCTGTTCCTAGTGCATGTATGAGAAGAGCTGCCAGAAGGCAGAAGCAGATAAAGCAGAGAAGATGACTCAGGAGTAGGGCCAAGAGATGATTAGCCCCTCCCATAAGGCTTAAAAGACCAGCAACGGCTCTTGGCCTCTTTGCTGGAAAACAACGTTGAGAGAATTGCTTCTTGTTTCACTGTATTCATTTCTTGTTGTGTCTTCTGCTTCTGAAATTTTGCCAAGAAAAGCCTTTGGCAGCTTACCTAATTATCCCAAGGTCGGTGATAAACTGAGGAATGGTGTTTTGAAGAATTTGCTTTAATTTAGTTTGGAATTATTAAGCATATATGCTGCCCATCTGTACCTCTGCTGAGATGCAGGAAAACTACCAGGGCTCTATGCTAGCAATGCTGATTCAAACACTGCTATTCCAGTGAGGAATTCTAAGGAGCCAACAGCAACCTGATGTTGAAAATCAAAACAGAAGACTGGAGGAACTTCAAATACGTATTTTATAATGGCATATCCTGAATGGTTATCAGTACAATGTATGTACCTCTTAGTTGGTGGCATGTGACCAACAGTATGTTGGTTTCCAAGAGAATCTATAGATTACAAACCTTAGGTTCTATAGAACCTTGGAATAAAACTGGGCTTTTATTGTGCTTGTAACATATAGGTCAGAGGCGGTATTCAGCAGGTTCTGACCAGTTCTGGAGAACCGGTAGCGGAAATTTTGAGTAATTTGGAGAACCGGTAAATACCACCTCTGAATGGCCCTGCCCCAATCTACTCTTTGCCTCCTGAGTCCCTCCTGAGTCCCTCCCGAATCGGGAGGAAATGGGGATTTTGCAGTAACCTTTCCCTGGAGTGGGGAGGGAATGGAGATTTTACAGTATCCTTCCCCTGCCATGCCCACCAAGCCAAGCCCACAGAACCAGTAGTAAGAAATTTTGAATCCCACCACTGATATAGGCCAAAGTGACCACTGCTGTCCTCACCATTAGGAAGGAATACTAAATATGTCATGATATCAGCTTCAGAAACTAAGAAAGACATGTGAGTTTCTTCTAAGCAGTCTCCTTTATTGTTTCACATCTATAGGCAGAAATCTTGCCAAACTAAAGCAAATTAAACCAAACTATTTAAAGACTGGGATCATTAAATATATATGTTGAGAACTTTAGGCAGGTGATACCTTGATCCCCGTCCTCCCAACTAAACTAGTGAAACTTTGCCATCTCTTGCTCCTCTGGAACGCAGTCCCTCCTTCTTGAGAATCCAGATAACATTCCAGCGAACATGGCTGCAGATAAGGGTGGTCACCTAATCTATGTTTTCTCTTCTTATCAAATTACATTATGCAAAAACTTTGATTGATCAAAGCAATGATGTATAGTTAAGATCAATGGCTATGAGCGTTATCTGGTGATGACTATTGCAGGCAGAAAAAATGAATTTAAAAATATAAGAAGGGTAAATGGTTAAAAAAACTTGAGTTGAGAAATGAAAGACAGAAAATAAATATCCTTCATGTCTGTGAAATTGAAGAAGGGAAATGGTGTGATTCTTGCTGAAGGAACTGAATATGATCTTATCTTTCAAAGTGAAATAAATGAAGAGAAATGAAGGTGCAGAAATGAATGAATGAACAAAAGAACTAAATATATATGTCTTTTTGGATTTTTATTGAGCTTTGGCTTTTGTATTTTAACTTTGTTCTGAATAAAATAATATATATATATTTAAAAATATCTGCAAATTATGACTTGATATCATTCGTTTCAAGTGCGTATGAAATTAGAATATACAGATTGGTATACCTTGGATTAAGCTCCACTGAATGGTCATAATGGAAGAAAATGATATGAGTTTCACTAAAGGAAAAACAACAACAAATGAATATGACCCAGAAGCAAAAATAAAACAAAAATAAAAATTTGTAGGTGATATGGGAGGATAGGGCCAAATTGAAATAGAAGAATAAGTACAAAAAAGGCAAATTGGTCTATTTAGAAACCTAAGAAGGAGTCAGAATGATGAATGCCTGCCTGAAAAATATGTTTGTTTCAATGTACACATGGCAAAAAGAATGACTATAAAAGTTTCCTAATTATATTTTTTTTAACTTTAAGTAATTAATTAACTTCCTAACAGTGAGGACAATCAAACAGTGGAATAACTTGCCTCCAGAAATCATGGGCGCTCCATCACTGGAGGTTTTTAAAAAGAGTCTAGACCAGTGGTTCTCAACCTTCCTAATGCCGCGACCCTTTAATACAGTTCCTCATGTTGTGGTGACCCCCAACCAGGGGTGGGTTCTAATTTTTTTTACTACCGGTTCTGTGGGCGTGGCTTATTTTGTGGGCATAGCTTGGAGATCATGTGACTGGGTGGGCGTGGCTAGCTGGTCATGTGACTGGGTGGTCATGGCTATGTGTATAGGGACTACTCAGAGGGCTGAAAAAAGTCATTTCTGACAGGTCCTCGCACTTTTGACTGGACCTCACACTTATGACCATCCTCACATTTATGCTCGTGCAGCATTCTTAACAACCGTCACTCATTTCACAACTGCTTCTCTTCAGCATGGTGACAAGATAGGGCAAAAACGTAAAATGTGAGGACAGTCGTAAGTTCGAGGACTGGTCAAAAGTGCGAGGACCAGTCAAAAATAACTTTTCCAGCCCTCTGAGTAGTCCATATGCATAAAAGGATACAGCAATAGAGAGGGATGAAGGAAGGGAAGGGAAGGGAAATTAGGGTAGGAGTGAGAGGAAGAGAGGAAGGAAGAGAGGAGGAGAAGGAGAAAGGAAGAGGAAGTAGGGAGGAGAAGAAGGGGGGGGAGGAAGAGAAAGTAAGAAGGAAAGAAAAGAGAGAGGTGGTAGGTTTGAGGAGAAAGATTGCTGTACAATAAAAAAGATGAAAGGGAAGAAAACCAACCCCAAACAAATATAAAGATATTAAGATAAAGAATGAATTGTTAAACTTTAAAGAATAAAAAAGAACAAATATGAATAAATAGCAATAATTAGAAACACACATACAAAACATACAATGTATTTTCTTTGAACAGAGTATTTGGCCGGTTCACAAATTTAAACAGTGTTAAGTCATTTCAATTAAATTTACAATTTCTATATTTCCTTTTTGCCATATTTATTCCTCATCTATTTTTTAAAAAACCAATATTACCCTTCATCCTCATCTCTAATCTTAATCCAATTCATTTTTCCCCTTCTATTCTATATTATACCCCTTCCCATTGTCATCTATTTTTATATCCATCCTCACATTGGTTAATTATGTAATTATGTCATACAGTTGTTTAATACAAATTCAACATTTTAATATAAATCAATTAGTTATATAACTATCTTTTTTGTATATTAATCAATATGAACATGAATATTCCAATTATTTCCATGCAATCCAATTTCTTACAAATCAATTAATTATATTTACCAATAATAATAAACCAAATAATTTCCCCCGTATATTCCTCCAAACCACATCTTAACCATTTCTGCTTTCAACACAATATACAATTAATAGTATCTCAATTATTACAATCCCCTAGTTAAATAGAGCTTTTTTTCTTTTGTGTTTTAAAATCTTGAACTCTCCTCTTTTGCTCTAAATTTCCCATTGTTTGCAGTTTTGCACCTACCTTTTTTGGTGAGGAAAAAGAAAAAGAAATCTCTCTCTGCCTCATTTTGTCATGTTGCAGCAAAGACCCTGCTTTACTTTCAGTTTCACTTTTCAGCATAGCTAGAGGAAAAAAAATCTGCTCCAGCAATTTACCTCTTGCAGCTAGCTAGCAACAGAGCCCTCCGCAAAAGAAGCTGAGAGCAAATCAGCTGAGAGTTGGGAGGCTGATCAAATCAACTTATGGTAATTAACCTATGCTGAAGCTGAAAGGGGCTGTTTTTTCTATTTTTGCAGGCACCTGTCTACTCATTTGTTTTATTTTAACACTGATCAGCTGTAGGGCGGCCCTTTGAAGCCCCGTGGCAAGAATGTAAACAGTTTTTTCCCTCTAGCCATCAACTTGGACGCAGGAGGCAGCAATAGATTGGGAGTGGGCGGGGTAAGCGAACGGGGACCGGCAATCCAACAGAGGCAGAGGGTGAGGGTGAGTGAAGGCATGGGGGGGGCGAGAGAGTGCTTTGGTGACCCCTGTGAAATGGCCATTCAACCCCCAAAGGGGTCGCGACCTCCAAGTTGAGAACCGCTGGTCTAGACAGTCACTTATCTGAAATAGTATAAGTCCGTGATGGCGAATCTATGGCACGGGTGCCACAGGTGGCACAGGCATGTGAGGGTTGCCCTAGCTCAGCTCCAGCGCGCATGCGCGCACCAGCCAACTGATTTTCAGACCTTCCGGTCCCGCCGGAAGTCAGGAAATTGGCTGTTTCTGGCCTCTGGAAGGCCTCCAGGGGGGATGAGGAAGACTGTTTTTGCCCTCCTCAGGCTCCTAGAAAGCCTCTGGAGCCTGGGGAGGGGGAAAAACGGGCCTATCGGGCCCAGTGTGCCATTGCATGCCAAAAGCAGGGGAAATTGGGGAGGGTCATGTGAGCATGTGTGGGAGGGCGGGGTGCATTGAATTATGGATGTGGGCACATGCACCCGTGACCCCCTCCCCCGCTCACCCCGCTTTTGGCACGGGACAGCAAAAAGGTTAGCCATCACTGGTATAGGTTCTCCTGCTTGAGCAGGGGGCTGGACTAGAAGACCTCCAAGATCCCTTCCAGCTCATTCATTCTATTTGTTTATAGAGAAACTTGTTTCTGGATTTTTTTAATGGAGAAACACTGGAATAATTAGTGAAGGATACAGAAGTAATCAGACTTTTTTAAAAAAAAGATGAAAAGGAATTCGTGACAACTGTGCAAATGATAGAAAGCTGGTAAATTTTGATGATATAACTTGATAAATGTTAAACAGAGATGTAGCTTGCTTATAAATCACTGTGTATCCTTTGTATGTATGAGTGTAATGTGAGGCTACTTCTGTACCTGATGTTTTGAAGAATGTCACTATTATTCCTATATGTTAATGTAAAGATAGCAAGAGTAAGTGTAGAAACTACAGGAGGACTAGTCTCTTAAATGAATCTGGGAAGCGTTTAGCCAAAAACACTATAGCACATAATACAGTGCAGCTTTGTGCCCAGTAGGATCATACATGGGCATATTTGTTCTTCAGCAAGTCATTAAGAAATGTATGAACGTAAGGAGAAAATTTGTCGTATGTTCTTGGTTTAGAAAAGGCATATGATAAAGTGAGTAAGTGAAGAAGAAAATAAAACTCCATTCTAGCACTGGTGATGTTACCTAATTTGGTAATGAAATGTCTTCAAGAACGCCATCAAGCTCAGAGAGCACCAAGGACCCACATTATGGAATGTGCTGCAGAAATATTATTGCTGAATGTGATAATAACCATATTTAATGGACATAAATCACTCACGGGTATAATTAGAACATTTAATCAATAGGGAGTAAAGCAACGATGTGCAATATCCCCTTGTTTGTTTAGTATATTTATGAATAAGTGTATAAAGAATGCTTATAGTGATATTGGATGTATCTTAGTTGTGTATGTGCATGGATATACAGTATTATTTGCAAATGATTCCATATTGTTGGCTGAAAATCCAAAGTATTGATAGGCAATATTAAACATATCTGAGATGGACTAAGGAACATGAATCTAAAGAACAAAGATCTGAGAAGGAAAATCAAGTTAACAATTGCAAGTTATGAATGAATAAATAAATGAATAAATAAATATTAAACAAACAAACAAATATCCATACAGCACCGCCATAATGTTGTGCACCTTACAATACTTACTAAATATTATCTTATTTTTATTACAATCAAATAACACGAACACCAACGAGAATAAAAGAAGGGTAGGATTAATAAAGTAGGCCCCAGCCAAAAAATGAATCATTTTTGTTCTAATTGCTGCCACTCTAAATTTAGCTCCTGTGTTGTTGCTAACATGGCTGGAATCTGAGAAAAGAAAATTGGCAGAGTAGTCTACTCTCCTTCCTGGGAGGCATTGCAGCCAGGATAATATATAATCCTTGTTCAGATCCTTATTAAAATTGCAGTGAAGCTACACATGTTGGACAATTTCTGTTTCCCCAGAGACAGATGGGCAGGCGGGTTCTGTTAGTGGGATTTTGATAAATATGGCCTGTAATAATGGCAATGATAGCACATTATCCTAGGCCCTGGAGAAGTTCTTCTTCACTCTGAGAAAGGTCAGTGTGAGTAACTTACAGACTGCCAAATATTTTTAGCTCTCGAGGTTTTGCTACCCCAGGAAGGGGGTTAGTAAATATATGGCAAACTAGAAAGCCTCTGTCTCTGATTCACTGCCGATAACATGATGAAGGACAGTCATTTGTCAGAATTAATAGTATCAGACCTTTTGGGCACAAGGTAATCTTTAGCCAGTATGTCTAGCCTCCATGTCCTTAACTCTATTCTGAACATACTTGTCTCAAACCTGAGCAAAGTACTGCATTAGGAACATTCCTTAGATCTGAAAATATGTTTCTTTCAGCATTTTTGTATAAGATTTTTTCCTTCATATAATATCCTATCTGGGCTCCATGTAGAATGTGAATAAGAGTTTTAGCCTCAAGTAATTTTAAGGCTGGTTTACTAAAGATTAGAGACTCTAGGAGAAAAAAAAGATGTACAAATTTTGTTATAAAGTCAGTTGGTAGCCTATTTCTCTGTTGCAAGGAATGATTGTTAAAAGAAGCATAAATGGTTTGTACAGGAGTGTGCTTTGTTATATGGAAATGCAAGTTGGGAGAGAGAAAAAAATGTTGATTAGAGTAGGAATGAGGTATTTAAGAAGTAAAATGAGAAGAGCTAATTTAAAGAAAGAGTGAAGCAATATATTCTAATGGCAAACAAAGATGGGAGACCAGGATAGATTACGATAGTGAAATCAACATAAGCACTAACTTTGTCTCCTCTTTCAATCACAAATTAAAGTCTGCTTACATAGATGATTTCACAGCAATTTATGCTACCTATGAGAAAACTCTGTGCTGCTTGCTTGAAGTGATAAGCCACAAAATATGCCTGACTGGCACTTTCTGGGTGTCAGTGGCAAATTATGGGAATTGCACAAAAGAAGCTTTCAGATGTGCGGTAAGTGTAATGTGCACTGAAGCATAATATGTACTAGTCATCTATTCTGGGTTATACATTTATTTAAAAAAAAAATCTGCGATGAGATTATTCCTGAAACTATGACTGTCCTAGCATGGCAGATACGCTATTTAGACATTGGGTTTGGGACGGCACATAGGTTATTTATTTATTTATTTATTTATTTATTTATTTAGCGATAGCACAACAAGTAACAAATTATTACAGTTGGCTGCCTAGTCAGCCAGATGTTTAGACTGGATATGGCATTTTATCCACTTACTGAGTTCTTCCCAAGGACCTCGGACAGGCGTAAATTATTGATATTATTTTTTGCTGATTTATATGATTCATTTCTGCTGATTTAAATGCTAATAATTTAATTGGCTAGCATTGCATGCATTTATGTGGAGCACTAGTACTTGTTTAGTACAAAAGTGCGTATATATTTATAGCTTTTCTCCAAACACGTTTCCCCACATAAGCATTTCTTCTCACTCACATTTAATTAAGCACCAATAGTAACTAGAGCATCTAATTCTGATATTCCACTTAAGGAAGGTACAGTAAGTCTCCAGGAAAAATATATATGTTAAAATGAGGAGGGGGGGGGGTTTCTCTCTTGGGATTTTAAAGAAAAAAATTCAGGATGAGAGACTAGTAATCACACTTCTGGATCTATTACCTCCATTTCTAACTGTCCTTTCTTGAAAGGTCACAGGAAACTACAGCAATTTTTCAGCTGAATAGAATTACAGTTTTTTGTAAACCTTTCCCTTAAGATCAGGACTGCCAGGAATAATGATGGAACACACCTTCCATTTCATAAATAACACCTTTAAAAAAACTAACAATTTATTTTCTTCAGATAGGATCCCTGAAATAAGACCTGATTTGGATTGCAAAGATGTGGTGGATTTACTTTTTGAACAAAAGCAAAAATACATACATTGTGAAATAACATTTTGACAATATGGATAATGATGTCTCTGAATATTTATAACAAGAATGTGAATATCCTCTGCATATGGCTGCATCCTGTTGCTGGACTAGACTCCAGTTTGTTATTGCAAATACAGAACGAATTCAGACAATTACAGAAACTGTGTCTGCCTTTCATGATGTATGGATTACCTATGATTACAACAATATATTTATACAATACCACCCTACAAAAAATGGCTGAAAAGATCATATGTATCAGTGTGATTTCAAATATGACTTATAGCACATGCAAATATAATATTTGAAATTCTGTTTTATAGTTCTCCCCAACAAAGAAATAAAATAATTTGATACAAATAAGGAACTTATAAATATATTCACAGGTAGTCACTAATATATATGCACAGATTAATCCTGGATATTTTCAAGCATCTTTTGAAGTTATTCATTACAGGAAAAAGAAAACAATACCTCAGCAGAAAATAATATTTGCTAAAGACATATAGGAACTGGGTATCAAATATTATGCTGTCCAAAAATATTTTTCATTTCAAACAACTGCTTCCAAGGAACTTCTGCATGTTTGATACAGTATCTTAAATATTATTCCAAAATTCCAGGATAATGATCCTATATTTTAAGTCTATTGGACAAATCTGAGAGTACAGCTACTATTTAAGGGTATTGACTATCTTGTGGGTTTGCTGTTTTATATTACAGTACATATTTACTTTACCATGATATGGACTAATGTATTCACCAAATTAGGTTTGTATATTTGTAATATACCTATTCAGACTTAAAATTTGAATCCAGAAAAGTGGTTTAAAACAGGCAAAGGCACAAATGTAGCTTTTGTCACATTAAATTACTACACCTTTTCTTGCAATCACTTGACTTAAGCTAGGTCATATGCAAATTTGCTGGGGAAGTAATTAATCAATAAATCATTACTTATTACAGCCAGATGTTATATTAAATAAAATATAGGACAAACATCTATGAACTTTTAAGATTGTTTTACTTATGCATTCAATAGATTGAAGCCAGGGGCAAATTCTTATAGGCTTTGTGTCCTATTTTACCCACTTTTTCAGATAATTTAATTCCCCCCCCCCCCCAATAACTAGTTCATGTATTGCTTCATATATCATTTTTTACATCAAGGCTTGCTGGTGAGAATTACTTTCTTTTCAAAGAAAGAGGCACTATCGGAAGGTGGGGAATATTTGCATTTTAGAGAAATCAGTAGGTAGTGTCATTTGAAAGATGGAGCGCTGAATCTGTTAATGGACATTATGATTTGAACTTCAAATCTTAAAGGAACTATAATGTCATCAATATGCCATGCAATGACATTATTAATTGGTTTGCTCCCAGAAGAACATTTGTCTATTAACCTGCTGCTCCTATTTGCCAAGCTCTGGTGCTTTTTGTTTTTAACAAAACAAAGTGTGCTCAAGGATAATTTCATGCCATTTCATTCAACGCTGTATGTTGGACTAATAGAAGAAAGAATGCATGATACCTACCTTGCCTACATATTGGTAATCAGATCCAGTATATTCCTCCAACAAGAAAAACTGGTTCCACATCCAGCCTCGTTTCTGACGGTGCAGAACTTTCCCATCATTTCCTATTCCATGAGTTCTGAAAGTTGGGGGTTGGTGTTCTGTAGTCTTAGTAAACACCATTGCTGCCAAGCAGGGGTGTAACAGGCATACCCAGAACAGTACCAGCAGTAAGACTTGCTGTATTATCATAGTTCTTGGCTTCACACGTGCCTTTGACTGCAAGTTCAATATTACACTTCTTCTTACAAAAAGTTTTTTGGACGCCCTTGGCACAGATTATAAAAAACAGCCCATCCGTAGTCGGTGTATATCCAAAACCTTAAAGCAAACAGAAAAATAATTTATAGATTCAGATACTCTCCTTTACTGTACATTAAGTTTCATATTATATCTGGCACCATAGCTGCAAATATTTATATATACACACACAAATAAATTATGTGTGTGTGTGTGTATGCTGATAAAGAAATAAAGGGAGACTAGTATAGATCTATTTCAAGCTATTTAGCTCTCATCAGCTAGCCAAACCCTTACTCGGATTCGAACTTGGGCTGCCTGCATATTAGGCAGTTGTATTAACCTCTGAACCACAAGTTATCCTCCCTTTATCAGCTGAGCCAGGGGAGAGATTAAGTATTTTTCTGTTGAAGCACCTGGTGCTTGCTTTATCAGCAAATATAAATTTGGTACAAAATAGTTTGTTGTGAAAGCAACTGCCTGAGGGCTCCTGGATTGGAGCTGAAACACGAAAGGGAAGCAGTATGCTCCCTCCCATATTGGGGCAGACCAGGTGCTTCAACAGAAAAACACTTTGTATATATATATATATATATATATATATATATATATATATATATATATATATATATATATTCCCCCAAACAGATTTAAATAACATTATAAACATTATCCGGTAGCTGTCACCTAATTCAACTTTTGCAAAACCTCAATGCAGTATGAAGTTACTTCCACCACCACGTATTATGTAAATCAATGTTTTTTCCTAGTCTTCTCATGCAGCTCTTCTGACTTTTTAATAGATTTATTAAAATTTAATAAATGTAGTATCTATTAGAATGTTCATCATGTAGATTAGGGAAATTGTACCACAGGTTCTTAAATATTAAATATAGTAGCTTTTGTTGTTGATGGTAATAGTGGTGATGCATTCAAGTCAGTGTTGACTCCTGGTGACTGCCTGGACAAATCTCTGAAGATTTATTGCAAAGTTTTTTCAGAAGTTATTTGCCTCTAGCTCCTTCCTAGGGCTGAGACAAAGTGACAGACACAAGGTCACCCAACTAGCTACATGCCCTTGGCGGGACTATAATTCCATTTCCTAGTTTCTAATCCCATTACCTTAACTGCTACCTTAAATTGGTTCTCACTATAGTCTTTATCTAAAATGTTTTCTGCTTGATTTGACTTGAGAGTCAAGCGGTGATTTATTAATTTTGTCACCAAGAAACATTTAAAGACTAATCCAGTTTTAAAAATTACAGAAATCATAGACTATTAGTTTTTCAGAATATTGTAAAAGGCAAAAAGAAGAAGAAGAAGAAGAAGAAAAAGACATCATATGCATCAGAAGAGAGACATGACCAGAATCAAAAATTTCAAAAATCAATTCCTAAAATTGCCCAAGAAAACAAAGTGAATCATGAAGGAACAAATGCTAAATAAAAGATAATTTTGGATTATTCTGGATTTGAGACTATGGAAAGAAAAACTGCCATGTCTCGTGACCTCACAGTATAGATTGTTGTCACAATCTAGAAGCAGAGAACCACATTATCTAGAAGCAGAAAAACAATCAGCTATAGATGCTTTTCAATAGGAATTATGTATGCAGTTATGCTTTACAATGGTCTATTTAATTCAGTAATTTATTCTCTGGTTTACATCATTTCTCAAAGGTATCAGCTAAACATTTTCTTGCTGCTATATGAGAGAAAAGTTTTGGAGAGGGAAGTTGCGTATCATATTATGTAATTTGATAAAATATTAGCATCTTCTGAACCCCAATTGCAAAATGTACAAATGATCTTGTCAGCAAAGAATAATGAGAACTTGGTTGCAATGTCTTTTCTTATCTACTGTACTTTTTCAAATTATTAAAACTAAAACTAAGCAATACCAACTACAGTTAAAAACAAATGATAGGTTAAAGGAGTTGAAAAACATCCATTTGGTATAGGCTGTAACATATAATAATGAATCACTAAAAACCTAATAGTAAATAACAAATCATTTATCACCTTAAACAGGATGTGATTTTTATGGGCATTGACTGATCATCTTATATTATAATAAAATTCTAGAGATTAAGCTTTCAGAATCAATGGCTTTCCAGATGTTGGCAACTGGAAATCCTAGCATCTTTCTGCATTCTGTGTAGCAATGATATGAGTATACCTCAGCAAGAACTGGAGTGTGCATACACACACACACACACAATACATATATGTGTGTGTACAGATATAGATATTAGTTATAGACAGATGATAGATAGATAGATAGATAGATAGATAGATAGATAGATAGATAGATAACTATTTGAATGTTACAAACTCCACTCCAGAATCACTCTGTTTCCTCTGAAGACAATGCAAAAGTACACCAAAATAACTATTTGTATCATTTATTTTTTATTAATTAACTAGCTGTACCTGGCCATGCATTGCCGTGGCTCAACACGTGGCCGGGTATACAATATTTTTTGACCGAGTGCCAATAATTTCCCTCTGTAGCTCAGGTCATGCCTACTTTGCCTCCGTCCCACCAGTCTTTTCACTTGGTTGATTGAATTCAGACTTGAGTTGCCTTTCTCTACATTTCTTTTTGGACTTTAACATCGCTTAATCAATTGCTTTCTTGGAAGTATAGTGTGTGTTGCTTTTATGTCCAACAGATGGTGCTGATTTTGCAAAAAAGCATGTTTTTACCTGTCACAGGTGTGACATCTATATAATATAGGTATATATAAACACGTGCGTATTCAAATGCAACGTTGTGTCAAAATTTCAAAGCAATCGGTGAAGAACTTTCGGAGATTTAAGATTTTGAACAAACGAACATTTACATTTTTATTTATATAGATTAGGACTTTTTCTTCCCAATAAATTAAGCAAGTATTTGTTATAAAAACAGTATATTTCCCACAATCCAGAAATGTGAATGTAAACTACCAAAGGAGACAACTCCTTCCTAACAAGAAAGATATGAGAGAAAGAGTTGAATTTGGCACTTTCTCCATAGGTCTTTACAAAAGTATCATCAAACAGAAGAGACCAACCAAGCTCAGAGAGCATCAAGGACTCCCCATCTTCGACACTTTATTTGTTGTTTACTTGATCTAATATATATACAACCATTTTTTTTTTACTCTTGGGGAGCATTCTCTTAGTTAATTGACAGACTGATTGACTTATAGCCAGCTAGCTAACTTTGAATATATATCACTATATTAATAAACTATCTTTATTAAATTCCAAAATCAACCATTAAAATATAATAGTATATTTTATTTATATAAAATATATATGACATAAAAGAGAACTGGAATAACAAAACAAATTTAAAATGACAATAATTGCAATAAACAAATTTATAACAAAGATGACCTTCAACTTTTTTTTAGACCAGAGATAACAATACAACTATTTTTCTCTAAATTTAAACAGATAATACAATATCTTGACATTCTATTAATCTATTAATACCAATATTCATAAAATATTATTCTCTTAATTTTAACCTAATATATAATAAATTGTCAAATGAGTGGTGTGATGGTCTAGAGGTGAAGACCCTTGTCTCCCACTCAGGAGGTTGAGAGTTCAATCCCAGGCAGTAACAGATATTTCTCTATCAGGGTGCAAAAAAAGAAAGAAAGAAAGAAAGAAAGAAAGAAAGAAAGAAAGAAAGAAAGAGAAAAAAAAAAGAAATCTGCTGAGAACTCTGTATAGGCATCAGGAAGGGCATCCAACCAGTAAATGGTCAACACCATTCAATTATCCCCAACCCCACCCAAAGCAAGAGATTATAAATTTGTAAAAAGAAAAAAGTATATAATAAATTGTCAATTGTGAATAATCTTATATTTAAAAGGCTAAATATTTCTCTAATCCAATCCAATCTAATCCTCAAATCCTGAAGTCAATGTTCTTAAATTTTTAACCTTAACAAATAATGAATATTCACGTTACATAGGCTACCATAAGAACCACTAACATTCCACCTTTTGTTATAAAACAGAGTAAGTTTTGAACTGCTTGTATATGACATAAGACATTTTCTTCCTTGCTTCCTTTACAGAAAGGCATAATCCATTCTTTACACATTCTTACTTGATGTTAAAGTATCGTTAACATTCTCTGGGGAAATAATTCTTCAATGTTAGCTATTGTTATTGGATTTCTTTCTTGTTAAATTAGGTTAATGGAATAAAAGCTTGGATGGAATGTGTTGAAATTACAAAAATAGCTTATGTACACAGATCTGGCATACAAGTCTGCTTAATGGATTGCTACAGTGGATAAATTTCTCCCCTCAACCCTTTACCTATTGGCTTGGAGAATCCTGCCTGTTTATTGCTGTAAGTACAAAGGCATTTCTAATCACCTAGTTTTAAGCATCAATATCTTTTGTGCATGTGTGCAATAAAAGAATTAAGGCAATGAGAACTGCAGTACATTTACAAGGATCAAAGAGGCTTCTTTGCTTTCCATTTTTTTTAAAGATGAAGAGTCACTATAAGAGAGTTGTTACAAATTGTAATTTTTTCTTTAGGTAAGCACTGGGTATAATACGAAATATGTAAGCAAATGCTAGTCTGATAAGATGATTTTATCCCCCCAAAATTCCATGAAAGTAAATGGCTAGAAGTGGCTAGGAAAGGTACCGTATATACTCGAGTATAAGCTGACCCGAATATAAGCCGACCCCCCCCAATTTTACCCCCAAAAAGTGGGAAAACTTATTGACTCGAGTATAAGCCGAGGGTGGGAAATGCAGCGGCTACTGTTAAATTTCAAAATAAAAAAAGACCGGTCAAAAGTGCGAGGACCTGTCAGAAATCACCTTTTTCAGCCCTCTGGGTAGTCCTTTTGTGCATATGGACTACTTAGAGGGCTGAAAAAGTAATTTTTGACTGGTCCTCACACTTGTGACCAGTCCTCGAACTTACGACTGTCCTCACATTTTACGTTTTTGCCCTATCTTGTCACCATGGTGAAGAGAAGCAGTTGTGAAATGAGTGACATGGTTTTAAGAATGCTGCACGGGCATTTTGCATGGTGACAAGATAGGGCCAAAACGTAAAATGTGAGGACAGTCGTAAGTTCAAGGACTGGTCACAAGTGCGAGGACCAGTCAAAAATAACTTTTTGAGCCCTCTGAGTAGTCCATGTGCATAAAAGGAGAACAAATATGAATAAATAGCAATAATTAGAAACACACATACAAACATACAATGTATTTTCTTTGAATATTGAATATTCCAATTATTTCCATGCAATCCAATTTCTTACAAATCAATTAATTATATTTACCAATAATAATAAACCAAATAATTTCCCCCCAATATTCTTCCAAACCACAACTTAACCATTTCTGCTTTCAACACAATATACAATTAATAATATCTCAATTATTAAAATTCCCTATTTAAATAGAGCTTTTTTTTCTTTTGTGTTTTAAAATCTTGAACTCCCCTCTTTTGCCATTTGCCATAAATTTCCCATTGTTTGCACCAACCTTTTTTGATGAGGAAAAAGAAATCAAATCTGCCTTAGCAAACAGCAAAGCCAACAAGCTGTTTTAGTTTCGCTTTGCGTTTCAGCAGGAGAAAAAAAATGTGCTCTTTGCAGAAGGCACCTTTTTAAAAAAATGTGCTCTTTGCAGCAGGCACCTTTTTTAAAAAAATGTGCTCTTTGCAGCAGGCACCTTTTTTAAAAAAAATGTGCTCTTTGCAGAAGGCACCTTTTTGTAGCCGGCACCGATCTTCTCATTTGTTTTTTTTTTAACCCTGATCAGCTGTAGGGGGGGCCTTTGAAGGCCCCCGCAAGAATTTAAAGTGGTTTTTTTTCCCTCTAGCCATCAGCTGGAATTCAGGAGGCAGTCCCAATAGATTGGGAGTGGGCGGGGTAAGCAAACCCCGTTCTCCCGCTGTTTCCTAGCTTGCAGGGAAAGTCATTTTTTTGTGACCCGCGTATAAGCCGAGGGGGCGTTTTTCAGGCTGAAAAACGGGCTGAAAAACTCGGCTTATACTCGAGTATATACGGTACATGATTACAGACATTTTGGTATCAATGGTAGATAATTAAAAAAAGTATTATCTCGCAATTGATTGCTTTTTAGTGGGACTAGTTGCCTGCTTAATATATCCTTTTGTGTAATGTATAAATAGGCTTCCTTTATATATATTTTATTCTCTACCCAGTCATCTCTTTATTTCTTCTCCTTCCTGCCTTTTTCCTCCTTCTTTTTTCCCATTCCTGTTGGAAAGGAGAGGAGTAATGTAGATAGATGGTTTTGAAAGGGACATTCAGAAGCCATTACAGAAATAACAAGAGCAGAAGCCTTTCTTAAACTCTGGAGAAGGGATTAGTGTTAGGAAGAGATTCAAGCTGGCTTCCATCCTGACCACCTGGGTATAGGAAGGAGGGAATGTCAAGCTAAACTAGATTTGCAACATCCCGGAACTCCATGAAGTTATACTGTTATTCATTTTCTGTGCAATCAGTTTACGGATCTGCTGTTTCTCAAAGAGTTGACAGACAATCTGTATTACTAATAAAGGAGAATATTTGTAGCTCAGGGTTGAAATGAAGAGTCATTGGTGCTCTCTGAGCTTGGCTGTTTTCTTGTAAATGTTTCATTATGCAAACCAGGTAGCATCAGTGCTAGTATGTATGTATATGCATGTATCTATGTATCTATGTATCTATGTATCTATGTATCTATGTATC
>WNWU01000053.1:3167324-3211165 GCA_012654045.1 Ptyas mucosa
TATGTATCTATGTATCTATGTATCTATGTATCTATGTATCTATGTATGTATCTATGTATAAAAAATATATGCATGCATGTAAACATGCATGAGATCTCTGTATTAATAAGATTACTTCTATGTGAGACTGACAATGGTGGAAATATGTATATGATGATAGGATCAGTTATTTTTATCTATTTATCATCTCAAAAGCAGTTAGTGGGGATCACCATTACACCAATGAAAACTGCATTAACAGGAGAAGCCAATGAAGTGCTTAATTTAAACTGCATTGTAGTCGTTTAATTTAAGAAACGCCAAAAGAAAAGAAAATGAATTTTTGAACATGCAGTCGTTCTTTGTCTTTTTTGGAAACCCTATGCAAGTTTCTATGAAGTCAACCAATTAATCAAGTCAAAAGAAGAAAAGGCAGAAAGAGATGCCTTTCCACATTTGAAGAGCTTTATTCTTTTTTTAAAGCTTATATTACTCATCGTCACAGTAAATTTTGAAAACCTACTGCCTCTGAATCTATGTGGGGATATTAAAGCAAGTGCTGAAGTTATTGATCGTTTTCCAATAACGCACCCAGCATGAACGTGACCAATCATACCAACTGAATCATTTTATACCTTAGATTTATGATCAATACAAATTGTACCACTGAAATAGAAAGAAGCCCGAAATAGCAGATTTCCCTTAGATTGCCAAATTGATTTTTGTTGTTGTTGTTGTTGTTGTTGTTGTTGTTGTTGTTGCTTTTGCCCCACTATTGAAAGAACATTTCTATGTTGTCAACAGTCTAGATTAATACTGCATGAACAGGCATACCGTTTCTCATGCCCTCTGGATAAATTCCTGCTCTGTGGTAAGAATTCCACTAAATGACACTGAATGTCTCTAAAAAGGCATTTCTTCCCTTCAGGCCAAATAAAATATTAAATCTCTAGGCCCCCTCTCTCTGTCTTTCCCTCTCTATGTCAGCAAGTTACCAGGTTTATTAGTGAAAGGGAAGGGGCAAAAGCTAAGCAAGTATCTTAAAAACCTGCCATTAGCTTATCGAGCATTTGCAGTGTCTGCTGAAGCCGAAACCCTGCAGCTTCAGAGAGCAGAATCAATTCATCAAGGCATGAAGAACTAAGGCACCAAGAAGCAGGAGACGTGATTTAATATTGCACTCACTCAAAGTGTAACAAAGTTGTTTTATTAAAGACCAAGCACAACTATTATTGCTAATTAGATGATGGCACTGCAACGAAGTACTCTTATACAGACAGGTGCCAACAGACAAGGTGCATCCAGCATCCCATATTGAAATTAATTGTCTTCCAAATGAATGCCTAAATATTTATTCTTCTAGTAAAATCATTACACCGCACACATTTTTTATATTTCCAAAAAGATGTTTACTTCATTACCTTCAACGGCTGCTTAAGGAATCTAATCTTTCTCAACTCGAATGTAAAATTACCTGAATTGTCCCGCTTGGATCGATTTGAAGATCGGAATTTGGCATTCCAATAAATTCTGTGCTTTTCTAGCTTTGCAGCACAGAGCTTGGAAATTAAAGAGATTAAAAATGCATTTGTACATATGCACAAGTAAGCATTACAGATCAATATTTATTATTATTATTTTATAATTGCTACTTATTAGGCAGGGTTGTAATGATATTGCAATTACTGTAAACTGCATATTAGACAATACATTTAAGATACAGCAATTAAATTCAAGCACAAAAGAACTGTGGGTAAATCATAGGAATATGGCATACTGAACAAGACATTAATCTGGATCCGAAAGTCCACCAGAAGGCCAAGAACATACTATCATCATAATAGCACCTCTGTATTACCAAGCAACAGGTATTTAGCATATTATGTCTCTGACACTGGAAACTAAGTTTGCTCCCCATGCTGTCTTGACTTATACAGGGAACATTCTAAAATCTAAATCACATGATTTTGGAAAGAAATGTGATAAAATGTTATGTATTCATGCTGGATTAGACTAAAGGGATATAACCCTGCATCTTGCTTCTCTAGTTGCCCAATAAACACAATTGCTTTCTTGTATTGCACTATTCAGGAATGACAAGTCCATCCCTAATTATTTCTACTGTTTTCCTAGAAAATAAAATCAGAAATATAAATAATAGAAGTCCAGATTGGAGATAAGGAGGCTGAGGATATACTGTCTAGAAAGATGTGATTCATAAAAGAAACACAGGAAATATAATTTCAGAAAATGATATTGGCATCCAGAAAGTATATTAGTACCCATTTGGCAAGGGGGTGGATGGGCTCAAGGTATCTTAGAATTGATTTAACAAATGGAATAGCTGTTGGGTTTTTTCTTTGTAATATCAGACCTCATAGTACCTTTAAAGAAGACATTATAAATGCTTCTATCTGCACGTACCCCATTAATTAATGATCCTTTAAGGATCTTTAAGGAGCTTAAAAGTGAAAGATAGCATTCTCCTGGGAGACACTGATTGTGTGAAGCCTTCTTCCCCCCAGTGGAGAGCTTTAACTGAGAGATCAAGCACAATTAGCTATAGCAGGCGATCTACAGTAGGTTCATTATAAGCAAAGTGAATTGAATTGTTAAAGAGCGAGTATGAAAGAATGAATTAATACAAAAACCAATTATGGATTTAAAAGCCAGAAACTACATATATCATTATGGATTTTTACTAAGACAGTATGGACGAAATCCAACTTCCAAAGGAGTGCATTCCATAATCTATGTTATACTAGAAAAATGTGGCTTCACTCAAAAGGGACAGTCCTGCAGGTTTTAACAGTGTAGAGTGTGGCGAAACATCATCATCATCATCATCATCATCATCATAACTTTATTGTCATTGTATGTGTATACACAGTATTTATTTATTTATTTATTTATTCGGCTTATATGCCACCATATCTCACAATGGACTCAGGGCGGCTCACAATAATAAAAACAAGCCACAATATAAAATAAAGTCTAAAATTTAAAATTTAAAATTAACCCTTAAAACCCCATTATCAGTCCAGGTCAAGGGAATTAAACAACCAAGTTTTTAATTCACGGCGGAAGGTGCGAAGGTCAGGCGCTAATCGGAGTTCCAAGGGAAGTTGATTCCAGAGGGTGGGGGCACCCACCGAGAAGGCTCTATCCCTGGAGGTTGCCAGCCGCCACTCTCTAGCTGACGGCACCCTTAGTAGGCCCTCTCTATGGGTGCGAACCGGGCGATGGGATATCGTTGCTGGCTGTAAGTGGTCCGCTAAATATCCTGGTCCTAGGCCATGTAGGGCTTTGTACGTCATCACCAGCACCTTGAATCTCACCCGGAGGGCAACTGGCAACCAATGCAAACCACGCAGGAGAGGTGTAACATGGGAGTATCGGGATTCTCCCATCACAACCTGCGCGGCTGCATTTTGTACCAGCTGAAGCCTCCGAGTGTCCTCAAGGGCAGCCCCATGTAGAGAGCATTGCAGTAGTCAATCCGTGAGGTGACCAGCGCGTGAGTAACTGTGCGTAGGGCATCTCGGTCCAAGTAGGGGCGCAACTGGCGCACCAGACGTATCTGGGCAAATGCCCCCCTGGTCACGGCCGTTATCTGGTCTTCCAAGCTCAGCCATGAGTCCAGAAGGACGCCCAAGTTGCGCACCCTATCTACAGGGGGCAAAACTTCACCCCCTATAGTCAGCGATGGCATCTCTCCACTGAACCGAGATGCCGATACCCACAGCCACTCGGTCTTGGCCAGGTTAAGTTGCAATCTGTTTCTACCCATCCAGACCCGTACCGCTTCCAGGCACCAGGCCATCACGTCGAGGGCATCACTGGGTTGGTTCGGGGTGGAAATAAAAAGCTGAGTATCATCCGCATACTGATGATACCTCACCTCAAAACCACGGATGATCTCCCCTAGCGGTTTTATATAGATGTTGAACAAAAGGGGCGAGAGAACCGACCCCTGAGGCACCCCAAGTGAGTGGCCTCAAGGTCGATCTCTGCCCCCTGCCAACACCGCTTGCGTTCGACCCGAGAGGTAGGAGGAGAACCACCGTAAAACAGTGCCTGTATACCCATACAACAAAATTCACTTAACACCCAAAGACCAGGTCCAACCCACATAACAATCCCCAAACACACTGTGGTGGCTTACCCACCACAGTTCCCTACCACTAAACCACTGTTGTGGTACACACAACAGACCAAGTAATATTGTCCAACAGCTCACTGATGGTGGCCCTTTAGTTCATTGTTGAGTGCAATTATAGCTCTGGGATAAAAACTATTCAGAAAACATGTGGTCCAAGTTTTAATTGTTCTGTATCTTCTGCCAGAAGGCAACAGTCCAAAAAGATTGTAAGCAGGATGGGAAGAGTCTCTGAGAATGTTATGCAACTTTCTCAAACAGTGAAATTCGAAGGTGTCATCCAGGGCTGGTAGCTGGAGTCTGATGATATTCTGGGCAGTTTTAATGATTCTCTGTAGAGCTTTTTTGTCTGCTATAGAGCTGCTCCCATACCATGCAAGAATGCCGTATGTCAGGACACTCTCAATGGTACTGCAATAGTAGGACAGAAGTAGGTGCTGAGATAGATTTATCTTCCTGAGCATTCTCAGGAAGTACAGTCTCTTCTGGCCTTCTTCACAAGCATGTTAGCATTCATAGTCCATGAGAGGTCTTTCGAGATATAAATGCCCAGAAATTTAAAACTACCAACCCTCTCCACCTCCTCTTCTTAGATGCTCAAACTTTAAGTTATTTAGAACATTAAAGTTCTACACCAATGCCTTAAAGTGTGCACAGTAAGGAACTGGCAATCAACACAGAACTTTTAATAAAGCCATGATATTACTATGCACCGTAATTGTCACATTTTGGATCAGCCACTTTCTGGCTTCTTTTCAAGGACAGTTCCTCAAGCAGTGTGTTACTTTACAGGATACAATTAAAGTATAGATATTTTTTGTTAAATCTGATTGCCTCAGGAAGAGTTGCTGCAGTTAAACCAGTTAATTATGTAAAAGTGTTTCTTTGCTCTGTCACATTTTAAGGTTTCTATTTTCCCTAAATACATTCCATAGCTTGATATGGTTGCCACAATCAAAGCTTTTCCACAATCAAGGAACAACAGTTTGACTTTTTTTGATATTCTTTCATTTTCTCAATTATCCAGCAATATCTCGTGTTTCCCAGTCTATTCTAAAACATTTGGCATTCTTCTTTCCCTTGTAGCATGTGAAATTAAGGATATTGTATGATAATGTGCATATATTTTTAAGGCTTTTTGGTAAATATACAGATTTTCCAATCTGGGTCATGCTCCAGATTTTCTGACATAGCCTTTTTTATTCTTCTGCTGATTGTCATATTTCTGTAGTTATTCAAGCAATTCCTTTAGTCTTGTAATAACTTGAGAGCTAATCTAATTTCATTTTCTAGTATTAGAGGTACTTGACACTTGACAACATTTTAAAGATTTATAGGATGTTGACATCTCTATCAGTATGCTTCTATGTTTGCTTGATTTTCTATGAATTAGCTACTACCTGTCAATTGCAGTAATACAGCATCAATTCCAAAAGAAATACATTATCTAGATCCTTTTCATTCAGAATCCTATCTTAGGTATGGGATAGAAACCACACTGGTCATTCTCATGATCTAAGACTTGAATAAGGAAAGTATGACCCTACTAGACCTGCTGAATTTCTTGGTGCACTTTATTGGCCATTGGTTGACAGTATCAAAAGCTGCCAAGAGATCAAGAAGCACAAGGATGGATGCACAACCACCATCTACAGTTATATCAGTACTGAATACCAGCTTGAAACCTAACTGAAACAACTTAAGAGAATCTATTTCTTTCAGGATTCTCATCAGCTGCAGATCAATCACCATCTCAGCAACCTTCCTCAAAAGGGCAAGGCTGCAAAGTGATAAATAATTATAGCAATAACACTCAATTTAGATGCCACTCCATAGTGCTTTGCAGCACTCTCTGAGCAGTTTACAAATGTCAACATATTGCCCCCAACAATTCGAGTCCTCATTTTACCAACCTTGGAAAGATGGAAGGTAGAGTCAACCTTCAGCCGGACAGGATCGAATTTGTAGCTGTGGATAGAATTAGCTCACAATACTGCATTCTAACTACTGCATCACCAGGGTTCCTAACATAGCTTAGAATTATCATTAAAGACTACTGGATCCAAGGATTGCCTCTTGAGAAGGGAATGCAATATCACTTCCTTCAAGGTTGACATCACCACTCCTTCCATCAAAGAATCTAACACTACAGCATGGACTCAACTTAAGTGTGAGGAAACAAAAGGAGTCAAGTTTGGGGTACCCTTGAAAAGAAAAGGAAATTACTCTGGGGAAGAAGCAGTTAAAAACAGAAAATTTCATTTAATTACTTTTAAACCATTTAAACTTTTGTGTACAATGTTTTATTTGGCTGTTCACCGCCCTGAATGCGAAAGGAGAAGGGTGGTATAAAAATTAAATAAATAATAACAATAATAATATGAAGAAGAGGAAATATACATATCCTAAAACTATCCTGCATGTAATACAGGTAGTCCTTGACTTACGACCACAATTGAGGCCAAAATTTATGTTGTCAAGTGACAATTTGTTCAGTGACTTTGCCCCATTTTATGACATTTCTTGCCACAGTTGTTAAGTGGATCACTGCAGTTGACAAGTTAGTAATTTAGTTGTTAAGTGAATCTGGCTTCCCCATTGACTTTGCTTGTCAGAAGGTCGCAAAAGATGATCACATGACCCTGGGACACTGCAACGTTCATAATTATGAACCAGTTGCCAAGCATCCAAATGTTGATCACATGATCATGGGATGGGAATGCTGCAAAGGTTGTAACTGTGAAAAATGGTCATGTCACTTTTTTCATTGTACATTCCATTGTAACTTTGAATGGTCACTAAATGAACTGTTGTAAGTTGAGGACTACCTGTACATGTAAGAGTGTGTGTGTGTGTGTGTGTTTTATGTACACACACACACACAGAGGACTTGAACATAGATTATATACTTTATAGTATCAAAGCTGTGCAGAGTATTTGCTAATTATTCATGCTCACAATCCTTCTGTGACGAAATAATCCTTAATTATTATCTGCATTGCATATCAATATGAGCGAAAGAACATTCGCGATACAGTAAGATCTATGAGAACAAAACGTAGGAAATATTCTTCAGTTTTTATAACCGTTAAGTGACTGAATGCCATCTTGAACAGTGGCATTCAACCCGCAAGAGGCTGAAGAATGCAGTCTTTAATGGCTTCTTCCCCAGAGTAATTTTCTTTTCTTTTCAAGGCTGCCCCAAGCTTGACTCCCTTTGTTTTTCCAGCACAATGACCATATAAAACGGGGATCCTTGAAACCAAAATACATGAATCAGGGGATATTCTTATTACATGGGAAAGGTGGATATGCATGCTTTGTTTATGTGTATCTGGGCCTGTGTGTGACATTGGTCATCTCTCAGGGAAACAATGTTTTATACTCTTCTCTGCCTATATATAACTATCCGTTCCACAGCTCGGTGTGTTAGTCATCCAATAGCATGTATCTTGTGAAGCCATTAACAATATTCAGTAAGTGCAATATTAACTTGCACTAGCTTTTTAAAAATAATCTAGTGATTTATTTTAATGCAGTTTAACAAGTGGAAATAAGAAGCCAGGCGCTGTGTAATCAACAGCCTTCCCTCCTCCTCTCAGCACCAACATTTGGGAATTACTGTTCTGGAGAATGAAATATCACTTGACTGAGATTCTACATCAGCTGCCTGAGAAGGCTACCCACTTTTCCCCTGCCCCCAGGGATTACTATAATTTGAATGCGGAAATATCCACTCATATTATGTTTAAAGGTAGCTCGCTTGTCTATACTTGCATTTTTAAATTGTCACTTTAGAGTACATGGATTTGGAGAAATACTTTTTTTTTTACCATTATGGGCAAAGAGCAATATAGCTCAAGGGCATCACTGCACGATGCTCAACGCCTATACGTCGTGTGTATTCAAAAAGAAAAGGAAACTGTTCTAAATGGAAGAGGTGCTTCCTGAAATGTAAAGATTAAACTATATAAATGCATCAGTAGAGCCTTTGTGGAAAGAGGGCTATATTGTCTCCAAATGTCTTTATAATGCAGACCTTTCAAATCCCACTGAATTCAAGTTGCCAATAGGGTGATGTTCCTGTTAAAAGTAATCACCTTCAGATAATGATGGGTTTTCAGGTTTCAGTGAAAATTAAGTAAATTTCTACCATTAAAATCAAGAGATAGACAGTGCTTAGAAGCCTTCTACTTGCAATAGGAGGTATTTGACATATATTTAACAGAACGGCTGTTTTAGGTTCCTTTTACTGTATATTGACAAGCAATAGCAATAGCATTTGGACTTATATACTGCTTCTTATGCTTTTCAGCTCCCTCTAAGTAGTTTATAGAGCCAGCATATTGCCCCCAACAATCATTTTACCAACCTCAGAAGGACGGAACGCTCAGTCAAACTGCTGGCAGTCGGCAGAATTAGCCTGCAATACTGCATTCTAATCACTGCGCTACCACAGCTCTTAAGGACCCATACTTAATCACATTTAGAGAATGACCCACTAATAAATTAAATTAGTATTTTATTAGTAATTTAAATTAAATTAGTAATTTAAATCCATGTATGCAGTTGGGCCAACTGTAGTATGTTTTACCTAAAACCAAGAAGCCGTACATTTATTGGAAAAATTCATTTTTTAAAAAATGTGGGTTTGTGAAAGGCAAAAACAAATTTAATAAGGGCAACAAAATCAGCTGTAAAAACTGGGTCATATCTTAAACACTAATAATACTCTGCAGATGGTTAATCTATTGGAAGGCTGTTCAATGAAAAGCAGTTGATTTTCTGAATGTTACATTGAAGCATCTTCTCCATACATTATAGCACAAATTCATACATTTTGCAGATCTGAAACAACTGGAAATTACAGTGCTGACACCCTGTACCCTGGAGAAAAGCTTTTTTTATTCTTTCTTTTTTTTGATGGGGGGAGGGGAGGAGGCTGTTATCCATTAAAAAAAGATTTTCACACTTGTATGATGATTGCTGTTCCAGAATTGTTACTATGCATCCATACTGTATTCATAATTAGCTTGACTGCATATGCCATGCAAAGGAACAACTTGTAGAATATGACATTTTCCCATTTAGAAGCATAAACCTGGGCAGTTGTGTTTCTTAATTTGCTGGATATTTTTCTCACAGATCCCGTTTTCTCAACTGTCATAATTCAAAGCTTTACCAGCTATTTTGAATTATTTTGAGCTTTTGTTCTTTATCCAGAGCTGCTGCACACTGTTATCTTTACCACCAGGCTGTTCCTCATTAGTTCTTCCTATTCAGAGCCCAAAGCTAGTAAGCTATTGCAAAATCCTAGCCTTTGGCAAATAGTTCCCCAAAGTCCAATCACAGCTATTACATTTAATGTTAAACTGTTTCTCATTAAATCCCTCATTCAAAGCATGTACACCCTTATCTGGTTCAGACTACACTTGGCAATTATTCTTCAACATGTTTAGCATTCAGCCATGATTTTGCAATGATGTGGATGCTGCTGCTTGTTTAGGAAGCTTATACTTTATTGATTTGTTTAACAATATTCATAGGACACCTCAATGCAATTCTGGATGGCATGCTATCATTCAAAACCAAATGATTTGATTTGATTAAAAAAGTAATATAACCAAAAAGTAATATAGCACTTAATTAACACTGATGGTTTTCCAGAAAAAAACAACAACCCATAGGCCATACTTCATTGAAACACTACTTCTTTAACTTGCTAACAAGACAAAGTTACCTGTACTTTGGAGGTAAGATACTCTATAACAGACATATCAAACACACGGCCTGAGGGCCGGATGCAGCCCATGATAGGCCCAGAGTTGTCCTGCAGGGACATCCTGGAGATGGTGAGAGACTGTCCCCTGCTGCCCCAGCTACGGTCCACCCCAGCCATTCCCACCCAGTCGGCCATGATGACCAGGCCACGCCCACCCTAGCCCCCCAAAACAAACAAAATCCTGGTACAGCCTGCAATGGGATCGAGTTTGACACCTCTGCTCTATAACATGGGGACCACCCTCAAGAAGCCCTGTTAACTGTCCATGCCCTATTGATCTCCACAGGGGAACTAGACCTTCAACAGGGTTGCCTTATGTATCTAACTACTCTGTTTTGGCAAGGCATTGCCTAATATATTATTTTAAATCTCTAATAAAGGGCTTTAAAGGTAATTTTTTTTAAAAAAAATGATTTATATGCCACCCTTCTCCGGAGACTGAGGGCAGCTTACAATGCGTTAAGCAATAGCCTTCATACTTTTGTATATTTATACAAAGTCAGCTTATTGCCCCCACAATCTGGGTCCTCATTTTACCTACCTTAGAAAGGATGGAAGGCTGAGTCAACCTTGAGCCTGGTGAGATTAGAATTTGCAGTAATTGCAGGCAGCTGAATGTTAATCGCAGTTAGTCTACTGCGCCACTCAGGCCCCTGAAATGACCAATTTATTTATTTATTTATTTATTTATTTATTTATTTTACTGCCAAATGGGACTCAGGGCGGTGAACAGCCAAAATTAAGATACATAAATACAAAAGTTAAGATAATGATATTAAGATATTAAATTAAGCACACAGGTTCACCAGTAAATAATGAAATGACTTCAAACCTGGGCATATTCTGAACCAGCTTCATTTTATAGATTATCTACAAAGGTGTGTATAGTGCATTACAGTAGTCTATGCTCAGGTGTCAATAACTATCATAGGGCATCCAGATGAAGTTGGGCAAAATCTCATTTCATTATAGCTTCTTCTTGCTATTCCACCAGGTGCCAGGAGTCCACAAATATCTCCTTGTAATAAATCAACTCTCTTGAGTTGGGGACAATGACGACAAAACCGTGATGGGTTGCACCCGGTTCGGACCGGTTCACAAGAACCGGTAGTAAAACTGGCGGGAGGCCTCGCCCACCACTCTGGATGTCATCATCAGTGATCTGCGCATGCGCAAAAGCGAGGCGTGCATGTGATCCCGTTCCAAACCGGTAGTAAAGATAAGTAGAACCCACCCCTGCACAACCCCTATGAAGAGTAACTGCTGAAAGAGTTTTTACTGGACTGCTAAGGTAATTCATGAATAGTGCAGCCGCTCGAGCAATCTTTGGAACCCTTAGGATGGTTCATATTATGCTTCTGTTCCGCGAATTACACTGGTTACCAGTCTACATCCAAGTGCAGTTCAAGGTGTTGATTATGACTTTTAAAGCCCTTAATGGCATAAGTTCAGGCTACCCAATGAATCATCCCTTCCCGCTAAAACTAGCTCATCCTACTCGTGTTCTGACCTTGGCTTCCTTAGAAAGGAAACAGCACAGACTTAGTCCCGGCAAACCTCTTTAATTCATACAGCTGTGAATTATTGTCATTCCCAGTCCGAATGGCTTCTCAAACAGTCTTGCAGGGGAGTGTTTAAAAAGACTCACTTTATCTCCCTTGGAATGCTGCCAGAGAACTAAGTGCCACACACAGGGCCAAACTTAACACAGAGTCAAACAGAACTTTTCCACAGCTTTTACTGACCAGATGAACTAATTGCTTCCTGCAAAAGTTCATGTCCCGTTCGCTTCTCTTTTATGTCTTATGGGAGGAGCCAATCATCTCCAAGCCTTACTCCCAAGTCAACCCTATTTTCTTAATTGTTCCTGTCTCCTGGCGGCTCTACACATGCACACACTGGGAACACGCTCCCCCTGTTCTTCTGCCTCGCTGATCTCAGATTCCGGAGACTCTGGAGGCAGCAAAGAGCTACCAGATGGCCTTGGCCCCCTCTCTGCCTCTGACTCAGAGCCATCATCCAAGCCTTCCCCAGACTCCAGGATTGGACCACGTTCCTCCCCAACCTCCTCACTGTCAGAATCCGCTGCCAGCTCTGCTGGCCGCTCGTGAGCGACAACAAGTCAGCCTGGAAGAAAGGGCTTACTGCAGATCCTGTTAGTCAAAGAACATTCAACTGTTGGGATCCAGAAAAAGAGCCTTCTCTGTCATAGCACCTGCCTTTTGAAACATCCTGCCCTCCAGAGTAAGATCTGCTACCAACTTCCAATCCTTCTGTAAGAGCTAAAGACCTGGCTCTAAAAATTAGTCTATAATGGAGGAGTGCAATTTTGGAGGTGACCTGCTAAATTGACTGACCATTTTTCCATCAACAAAGGGTACAAATAAATATCACATTTATCATATATGATGAATAAAGTACTGTTATTTAGGTTACATTATGTATAACAAGTTTGTAAAGAAAGTCAACTCAGAGCAGCACTCCCCATCTGGGTGCTTTTCAGATATTATTAGGCATTAGCTGATGCTGACTGGAATAACACTGCAGTTGTAATCCTACACACAAAGTTGATAAAGGTACTTTAGAGGAAAATCCTCCACCCACGATAAAATGCTTTGAAGTTATCATCAACCTCCTGACTGAACTTTCAGGAATAAAGTATGTTCTGGTCTCATCACAAATTAGACTCTGTAACTATCCAATTAGCTAAGCCCATTTTCAATCATGTAAGTCTGTCTTGAACTTTACTGATAACACAACTTGTGCCATGAATTAAGACTCTCAAAAGATCAATGCTTAGCTGTCAAAAATGATGTGCAGAAGTTTTAACAAGTTGAGATAAAATAAATGCTATAGTAGGAATGAAAAGACAATTAAATGCTCAGGCTCACAGAGACTAAAACAGGCTTTACTTCCATGGAAGGGAAAAATAGATTTAACCAAGATTAGGAGCCTCGTTTTAGATCAAACCAATCAATGTAGGATAGCAGACAGATGAGCTGCTGACGGAATGGCAAAGGGAAACTTGAACAATTGAAAATATCCCAAGAGTAGGTAATAATATGAGTAATATAATGCCTATTTAAAATGCCCGGAATTTGTAGCTTCAACTCTATAGAATATGGTAATAGTATATATAGATATTTGTACCTTACAGTTGAACTGTAGGGTCCTTGGTGTTGTCTAAGCTTGGTTGTTTTCTTGCAGATGTTTCATTACCTGACTAGGTAACTTCATCAGTGTTAGCAACAAAACTCATAGAGCATCAAGGACTCCATGGTAATAGTACAGTTTTACTCTAAATCAAGTAATTTAACAGCAGTTGTAATAAACAATGTAGTGGGCCTTATTTTCTTCTTTGAAATGCAAACCTTTTCCCCCCTGAGTTATTTTGCCTACTATAATTGATATAATTCACAATAATTGATGGGATCAGATGTTGGATAGATATTCTAATAAAGGAAAAAACAACAGATAAGACAAATTGCTGTTAGCGGCAGCCCTAACAGACGCGGAGAGGTTTCCAAAATAATAATTGCCACAAATACCCTCTGAAAAATCTTAGTCTTGAAAGAGATTGTCTGCACAACTCATATAGCTTTTTTTTAAAAAAAAAATTGGGTTCTTAAATTCAAAATAGCTTTTCATTGCTGAAATGTATTTCCTGATACAGGTGGAATTTTGGTCCCTTTAATGGTGTTTGCTAGACTGAATCTTCTACCACTGTCTGCATAATTCTGATCTTTTATTCTCTACTCTATTCATAAACACAGAACTAGCATATCTTGTATAATGTATAAAATCCAGGGCAAGTTCGTTACACGTGACTGATATTCATTCCTGTTTCCACAGCTACCATTAAACTTACAATTATTAAAACAAAGTGTGTGAGTTATCCGTTAGTCAGACTTTGCCTTAAATGAAGCTAATAGAATGAGTCAGTAAAATAAGAGTTCATAGAACATTTGCTCTCTCTCATCACAGAGGCAATTTTTTTTGTGTTGGATTGGGACTTCTTAGGAAATGTACACAAGTAATCTTGATTTACTACCACAATACGGGACCAGAAAACTCATTGTTAAGCAGTGCAGTCATTACGACATCGCAATAATGTGATCTAACCAAACTTCTTTTCCTGCAATTGTTAAGTGACTCACCATTAGGTCATTAGGCGAAACATCACACAACTGCAACTTGCAACTGCCTGCTGGGTTCCCCATTGGCTTTGTTTGTCAGGAGACAGCTTGGAATGTTGCAAATAGCAATCACGTAACTTGTGGATGCTGTGATCATCATAAATGCAAAGGCAGGTTGTATTTGATGTCACTTTTTTCAATTCTGTCATAACTTCAAACATTATAAATGCCATGTTTGGTGTAATGATTAAGGAACTAGACTAGAAAGCTGGAGATTGTGAGTCCAAGTCTTGCCTTAGCCATGCAAAGATGAGTGATCTTTGGCCAGTCATTCTCTCTCCGCCCAATTTATCTCACAGTGTGTTGTGGGGAAAATAAGAGGAACCAGAGATGGGTTTCAGCAGGTTCTGACCAGTTCTGGAGAACCGGTAAATACCACCTCTGACTGGCCCCGCCCCCATCTATTCTCTGTCTCCTGAGTCACAGCTGATTGGGTGGAAATGGGGATTTTGCAGAACCTTCCCCTGGAGTGGGGTGGGAATGGAGATTTTACAGTATCCTTCCCCTGCCATGCCCACCAAGCCACGCCCACCAAGCCATTCCACACCCACCAAGCTACACCCACAGAACCGGTAGTAAAAAAATTTGAAACCCACCACTGGGAGGAACATGTGTGGGATATGATCACCACCTTGACCTATTTGTAAAAATAATAAAGATGGGATATAAACAAGCAATCACTACATGGTTACTAAATGAATAGTCATTAAATGAGGACTACTTGTATAGAAGCTTTTATATTCTTCCATTCTTGCAATTTGTTCTGGATTTACTGCTTCAGTCCAGAATTCCAAAGACAAGCATTCTCAATAAGATTTTTTTCTTCAAGATTAAAACTTTTCTTCCAGCCATATCTTAATTTTATTCCAATAGTTTTTAGCTTCTGAGCATGTTCACCACATATGATAATATGAACCTGGTAACTGGTGACATTTCCAACATTTAGCTGATTTATCTTTAAATATTTTTGCCAGTTTCTCAGGGGGCATATGCCACCTGTAAAACATTTTATATTGATTTTTCTTATATGCAGTGGACATTGTTAGCTTATAATTCCTTTCCCATAACTGTTGCCATTTATCTAAATCAATTGAATATCCAAAATTCTTTGCCCAAGCTATCTTTGTTTCCTTTACTTGCTCCTCCTCCAATTCAATGCCAAGTAAGAAATTGTAGAATTTTTAAATTAATTTATCCTCTGTTCCTGTGAGTATCCTATCCAACTCTGTCTTTTCTGAGTAAAAACCATATAATTTAACATCTTTTTCGTATCATGTTCTTGTTTGCATGTACATATACCCAACTCAATCCCCTGTTCTTTCAATTCTCGTTTCCCTTTCAGTTTCTCCTTATCTGTTAATAAATCCTTGAATCTAATAATATTTCCAAAATTAAAAAGATTTGGGTGTATTAAAGCTTCCATTGTTGACAACTATATTGGTATTTTCACATAATATTTATCTTTAACCTTCTCCCATACCAATAACAGTGCATTCCTTATATAATGTCTATGAAAGTACATACGTATCTTATTTCACATATTGATTTAAAACCAGACTGTTCCTACTGGGTATCCTCCCAGAGAAAATTAGTAAAGAAAATATTTATTTGATTATACATGTAATAACAGCTGCAAGGATTGTTTATGCACAAAATTGGAAAGCAGAGAAAATACCTTTGGAAGGAGAAGTAATTCATTTTTTTTTTTTTAGATTGTGCAGAAATGAACTTTGATGATTAAAGAAGGAGAGGATTCAGAATACTTTAAGATATGGAATCAATTTTACCATTGATTAGAAAGAGATACAAATAAATAAATCAATAGTTATGTATAAAAACACTACAATTAGAATATTGTGTTAGTGAAGAATTGTTGTAATGGACTTGGCAAGAATGAAGATAGAAGAAACAATAAAAAGAAATTTTGGAGACAACACCGAGACATCACATGGAAGGAATGACTGATCTATTAAATGTTTGTTTGTCTAAAAAATTAAAAATAACTTTAAAAAAAAAAAAGTTTAAAGCTTTTCTTTAGTCAAATAAACAACAGATTATTGACAATATGCCATAGTGCATTTATATTTTTTCATGTTTGGGATCCTAGAAAGGGGAATGTGTCATTCTTAAAATCACAGAATAATAGTATATGAATGTAAAAGATGCCTTATTTTTTTTTAAATTTATATTTATATGCCGCCCTTCTCCGGAGACTCAGGGCGGCTTACAATGCATTAAGCAATAGCCTTCATACTTTTGTATATTTATACAAAGTCAGCTTATTGCCCCCACAAACCGGGTCCTCATTTTACCCACCTTAGAAAGGATGGAAGGCTGAGTCAACCTTGAGCCTGGTGAGATTAGAACTCGCAGTAATTGCAGGCAGCTGGATGTTAAATGCTGCCTTAATAGGAGGCATTAGCCTGCTACGCCACTCAGGCTCATTTATTCTAAATTGTTTGGCATCTAGACCATGTGTTTTTATTCTTTCTTAAGAATTCCACACATAGCCATTACAGTGTGTCAGCAAAAAAGGAATCTTACAGTTGGTGCTCACCTATTTCTTTATCGAAATAATCAGTTCTAATCTGCAGGAATCGGAAATAGCTATGCTGTTCTCAACACTGAGTGAAGAAATGTAGCATGTGTTAGATGAGTGCTATTACCATAATGGGTTTCTTTCAAATCAATTGTGGCAGAAATGCAGAAAAGAAAATTGAATTTTAAATCTATTGTTATGGACTAATGTAACAAGCAACACAATGTCGAGCTGACCCAAACAATGTATCTATTTAAAGATCATGACCCAATCAAGCTTCCAAAAAATATGGCTACTTAACTTTTTTAAAATAAATAAATAAATAAAACCTTGATGCTCCATACTAAATAAGATAATGACTGCTATAACTGGCCATGGCAGCTAATTGCTGACATCATTTGAAAACACTGAGTAAATAATATTCAGTGCCTTAACATTTGGTCATTTTTAATAATTACTTTTAGAAAAAATAAATAAAAAATAAAAATTAGATAGGCAGAAAGGACACATTTTTTCCTAATTTTATTTTGAAAAAGCTGCAATTTCACTGCCTTATATAAATCTTTCAATACTGTGTTGTCCTGTCTGAAAGGAATAGCCCAAGATGAGGATTTAAGACCATTTTATAGATGAAGGCATGTGTTTGTGCAACTTAAGGGAATAAAGCAGGGGTGAACTCTAGCAGGTTCTGACAGATTCTGGAGAACCGGTAGCAGAAATTTTGAGTAGTTCGGAGAACTGGCAAATACCAACTCTGGCTGGTCCCAGACTGGGGTGGGAATGGAAATTTTGCAATATCCTTCCCACTAAGCCATGGCCACAGAACCGGTAGTAAAAATTTTTGAATTTCACACTGAAATAAAGGAAAGAAAAAGTGTTAAATGGTACCTGTGTATATCCTCCCCACCATTCTGCTTCAAACTACAGAAAGTCCTTAATTAAATTTAAGATTCATCTCAAGAAAACAGAGTCCAGAAAAAAAATCTTGTACATCCAAGTTAAAAAAAGTTTTCATTAATCGGAAAACTAAAATTGGGTCATTGATGTTTCTCTCGAGTAAAGGGATTCAGAATGTTAATCATGTTGGGCACTAACCATATTCTTAAAATCATTAAGCCATCCAGATTTTTACTGCTAAAAAAAATTATTAAAACATCCTGGGAGACCTTTGCATGATTTTTCATTAAAAATGTAAAAAAAAAAATTGAAATGTTGATCCCTAAATAATTATGAATTGCCAGATCACATAGAAAACTGATCATCAGTATGCTTCTGTGCAAATCCTGTCATTATATCTGAACAGAAAATTAAGTGTGAAAATGTTCCCCAACACATCACAAAACTGCTGGAAATGTAAAGCACATAAAGGGACACTATACCATATGTGGTGGACATGCCCAAAGGCAAAAGATTTTTGGAAAAAGATAAAGAAACAACTGGAAGAAACCATCTCCCAAAGTGTGTCCCTAAGACCAGAAACCTACCTACTAGGAATATTAACGAAACACTACGACATAGAAAAACAATACTTAATAATCCACATCTTGACAGCCGCAAGAATCACTTACGCACAAACATGGAAATTGGAAGAGACACCAATAGAAGGAAAAATAATTCAAAAAATAATGGAATGCGCGGAAATGGATAGATTGACCAAAGAACTACAAGACAAAGAAGATACAGACTATTATTTAATTTGGCAAAGATGGTATAACTGGTTAGATAACAAAAAAACACAACAAGAACAAATCATATAAAATAGGAAGGGAATACTAAAAAGAACCAAAACTAAAGAAATATCGTTATATAATGAAGGAAATAGATAGGCATATATGTGTATACATCTAAACATAGAATACCGATGTAATACTCTTTTTTCCTAAGACTCAAGCTATTAGACTTGATTTTAATGTGTAGTTAGTTTTTGTTGTGTAGTTAGCTTTAGTTGTGTATCGTATATATGTATGTATGTTTGTTTTTGTTTATATGTTTGATTAATAAAAAAAAATTAAGTGAGAAAGTCTACTTTGGATCTTTACTCTTAATGCAAGGATCTCACAGAGAAACAAGGATCAGAATACTCTACTTATACTGCTGTTTTTCTAAAGAAGAGGGCTAAAGCAGGGGTAAAATCCATCAGGTTCTGACAGGTTCTGGGGAACCGGTAGCGGAAATTTTGAGCAGTTCAGAGAACCAGTAGCGGAAAATTTGAGTAGTTTGGAGAACCGAAAAATACCACTTCTGGCAGGCCCCAGAGTGGGGTGGGAATGGAGATTTCACAGTATCCTTCCCCTGTCATGCCCACCAAGCCATGCCCACCCAGCCACACCATGCTTAGAAAGCCATGCCCAGAGAACTGGTAGAAAAAAAAAATTGGATTTCACCATTGGGTTAAAGTCATTCTGACTGCTGAGGAAATAATCAAAATTTGATGAATTGAGGTTCATAAATAAAATGGTTATGATACAGTGGTACCTCCATACTCATTGTTAATTAGTTCCAGGAGGTGTGATGAGTACAAAAAATGATGAGTACCAAACAACATTTTCCCATAAGGAATAATGTAGTCAGTCACAAGGCAGCCAACAGTGATAAGTTCTAGCTTGTTTATTGAATTCCAAATAAACGATGAGTCCTGGGACAAAATTTTTGCATCCAAATGCATTGAGTGCTAAATTTATTGAGTTTCTAAGCAGTTGAGTACCAAGGTAGCTCTTTACTTCTATGATACTTAAAAAACTAAACTGTATAACATACTTAGCCAACAAACATGGGGATTGTTAAGAGAAATATGTATACACGTTTTTGTTTATCCAATAATAAAGATATGACACATGATCAGGAAGCTGAAGGGGTAGAGTACTGTAGCCACTTGAAAGTTAGACATGGAGTAGGAGAAATTGTAATTAGCATTAACAGTCATACATCAAACTATAACTTATTGCACTTCAGCTCTCATGAAAAAATTAAATTAGACAAGTTTATTTTATATAAAATGTAAAAGTAATATATCATTATGTAGATTATAAATTAAGTTTATTCTGGTTTATTAAGACAAGTTTTATGGGTTTAAAAATGTAAACTATAAGATGAACACTCTAGATCAAATTGAAATTGTTGATGTTTATTATATCACATTTACTAGGAAGTATCTCTATGTTAATATAAATTTAATCCTCTCTTGCAATATATATATTCGTATCCTCTGGCAAAGCAATTGAGTGCAAAGGGAAAAATCAACATCCATCAACATTTCAAGATTTCTGAAATAAAAGAAAGCTTCCTAGTTCTGTTTTTTTTTTTTTCTTCCCTCCATTTAGGGGACTCTACATGTCAAGTAGTACTGAATTTAATATTGTCCTGTATTGTATTCACTAAAAGGCAAAGAAAGAAAATTTCTCGTACAAATGTAATCATGAAGCAAGAGAGCTTAATTATTAAGAGGCTGAAACTTCAGGTGTGGAAAATATCATGAATTAAAGCAGGTGTTCCAAGCTCATCTATTCCAATAGTGTATCATAGACTTACCAAGAGTATTTTCAGACTCTGGTGAACAAAGAACATAATTTCAATGTTTAAATGGGACATTTGGAAATTGATTTATTCAAAATAGTTTGTTAATTTCAAGTTTGGGCTTCATTTTTTTCCTTTTTTTATTTGATATTATATTATTTAAAAGGATTGTATGGATGCCCAACTTAAAGCACAATTCAGCATAAGTGTCTTACAGCAACAATTAGAAATAGAACCATAAAAAGAACAAAAACATAAATCAGGGGTTCCAGGTGAAGGTTTATAGAAGTCTAGGCATCCCCAAAGGAGCATAGAAAGCAGTCCAGTGGAAACTGGTAGCTAAATGAATTCTGGGTGGCACAGTGTCTCCGGATTGATAGTAAGATTACCCACTTGCTACCTGGACAGCTGCTCTTCATAAGAAGACTGCAGGAATTTTTATGAATCAAGGAACTGGGGGTTGAAAGAATTAAATCAAGCTTGCAGTTAGAATGCAATCTATATGGACACAAGGTTTTCACAAGTCTTACTTTGTTAATCACTTTCAGATGCAATCTATTTACAGCTACTTACATATTTTCTCAGTGACAGGATAAGGGGAATCTACTTCATGAGTCAACATTTTGTCTGGATTTAAAAAGGAAAAAAACCAGGAGGGGGGTTTTACTGGATTTAAATTTTATCAAAAAGCTTAACAAAGATTGGTTATAAGAAAGCTTTAAACAGACAAAGGAGCATTAACTTAGAAAGATCAATTTCTGGGTGAAAGCGCTTTTGAACAAATTGGAGTTAAACAAACAAATGGATTGGACCTTTGTGGGAATGTTATATGTTTACTATCAAAGAGTGCAGACAATTTGTAGATTTTACACAACAAAATATACTAAAATTTGTGTGGCAAGAGAAAAAAAAACTTGAATTAAATATAAAGTGTTACAAGATGCAAAGGAAAGAGGAGGATTAGGTTTACCTGATTTGAAACTATATTTTTGCAACTTGCTGTTTGGTTTGGATGAAAAAGTGGGTGTTGCTGAGAGATAGAAGGCTTTTAGAGTTAGAAGAACATGACTTGAGATTTTGGTGGCATGGATATTTGTGGTATGATAAATTCAAGGTTAATGTGGATTTCAAAAATCTTTATGTTAGATATGTCACATTAAAAACATGGAACACAGAAATCCAGGTTGTATCACAAAACACTTCTGTAGCTCTCAGAACAAGAAGCATTATATGGACAAGAAATAATAGCCAAACACAAATAGCTAACATATTGTGAGATACTGTACTAGAATTTTAGCCCAATAGGTAGCAGAAGGCTATACTTGCCAATGATTTTCTTACTTACTTTGTCCCTTTGTCCAGTTATCAAAAATATTTAAAGTATTAAAAATATACTGCCGTATATAAAAGAGTATAAAGCCTCTTCAAATTTATGTTGGAAATGTGACCAACAAGAATGGATATTTTATCATGCTTGGTGAACACATAAAAAACCAACGAATTTTGGATTAAAATACATACACTGAGGATTTTAAAGATTGAGATCAGAAGTTTTTCTTTTGACATTGTTGGACTGTTGAAAAAATGTCTTGGAACTTTGTTTTTGTATACGATAACCACAACATGATTACTGTATGCACAAAGCTGGAAAGATCTGGCAATACAAAATTCAGTACCTCAGTCATCGCCTTGAGATTCCCCAACAACCAACCCCAGATGCTTGCATGCTATCCCAGTGCCTGAATAAAAAGCCAGTTCTTTATGGCATTTCAGAAGAGTAAAGGAATAAAGACTATCAGGTCACTGAAGGAGCTGTGTTCTATGAAATAGGGGCAGCCACAGAAAAGGCCCTGCTTTTCCATTCTTTTCTAGTAATGTTTTCTTAAATATCCAGTAAGAAACATAAACCTATCATTCTTATAGAAAAGCTAGTTCAAGGGAACAAAATATTTCAATACATATTTATGTATGTAAAATACCAAGAATAAAGACTAAAATAATTCTGAAACATTGAAATACTGTGGTGCCCAATTGTTTCAGCAGTAAGATTTCCTCAGTGGATATCCTTCTAACTCTGTCGTCAGAGTTTCATTATCTATTTTGCAAAGAGTCAGCCAAATCTCCCAAAAGCTTTTGAGAATTACAGAAAGAAACACATCTGCCTTAAGAAAAAGGATTACCAATAGTAGCTAACCCACTTTACTTTTGGGCACGTTATATAACCAGGAAGAAATATAGTTCTTTTTCTTCTATTTTAATATTAAAACAAATCTTTTTAATACTCTTTTTGAGCTCTTGGTGAAACTGCTAGTAACTGCTTGTCCATTGTTTGTCTGACCTTGTCCATTGGTTCTTTCATAGTTCTGAAGCAGAAACCCTCAACTATGCTCCAGATCACTCTACTTTTTCTCAGTCCCTTATGGCTAAAATTTGGTTTCTTGATTTTGTTTTTCATCATTTATCATCTCTGTAATATAAAGGCTTGTAACAATGACTCAAAATTAAATTAACTATTATATTTATTTAGACATTATCTCCCAGCCCACGAGAACCCTATCTTTGAGCAGCCATTTGTCTGGAATGTTATAGTGTCTCCTGCTTGAGGAGGTGATTGGACTAGAAGACCTCCAAGGTCCCTTCCAACTCTATAATTCTGTATTCTGAACTATATGATGTTCCAAAATTTTATTAATAACTGATTGGTAAGTATCCTGTCACAATTTACTTACATCGTATTAGATCAAACATTTATATCAATTCTTTTTAATGTGTTCCTCAAGAACATAACCGTTCTGAACAATAAGGACAATTCATGTTTCAAGCATGACGTAGCTAGTTATAAGGGACACAGATGCTAGAAGGTGAATTAATGAAGGCTAATCCACCAAATCACCTCCTAAAGGTACTCTCCACATCCCATGTTTGTCTTGGATCATTTGTTTTCTTCATATAGAAGCACAAATTCCAAAAACACTGGAAACATATGCAACCATATTTTAAAATTATTTGTAACAACTGTGATAAGGTTAAAGTGGAATTCAGAAGTACTTTTGCAAATAAAAAAAGATGCTAAATATTCAGTTGGCTTAATAAAATATGTTTTTAAAACCCAGTGAGTATAGCGCAGCTAAGAAAGAAAATATATTGATATGATCTTGTTTAAGATTATTCTCTATATATATATTTTTAGAACTTGATTTGAATCTTCATTTCTTCAATCTTGACTTAGATCTTCAATAAGATTAGGTGCATTTCCTCAGTTATTCGGGTTAATCTTATATGTCAATATTTATACTTTGCTACATAATATTTGCATAGTTTTAAAATAAACTTAAAAACAGCCCTACAAAATGTGCTTAACCAGTTCATTCTGGATGTGATTGTTATAAGCTACTAAAGCCAAGCCATTTCCTCAGAAGAGAGAGAGGAATCAGCTGAAGCTGGTAAAACAAAGCTATTCACTATTTCTTCCACCTGAGCACACAAGCATAATGCCAGTTCTAGGAGCAGCTCCAATTTGCATTTAGAGTCCCCAAAGGAAGTGTAATTCTTTCCCAAAATATATTTCAATTCAGATAACAATTCCTAGCCAAACTACAACCATCTCTAAATGCTTGCTGAGAATTTTGATCAAATGAGCATTCAGCAATACTGAAAAGATGCACAAAAAAAGCCCTTTTCAATGGTTAATTATTTCCTAACAACTAGCTGCTATATTTGAGAAATATTAATATTACAAAAGCTTAGCGACGTGGTGGCTCAGTGGCTAAGATGCTGAACTTGTTGATCAAAAGGTTGGCAGTTCAGTGGTTCAAATCCCTAGTGCTGTTTAACGGGGTGAGCTCCCGTTACTTATCCCGTTACTTATCCCGCCAGCTTCTGCCAACCTAGCAGTTTGAAAGCACGTAAAAAATGCAAGTAGAAAAATAGGGACCACCTTTGGTGGGAAGGTAACAGCGTTCTGTGCGCCTTTGGTGTTTAGTCATGTCAGCAACATGACCACAGAGACATGTTCGGACAGCACTGGCTCTTCAGCTTTGAAACGGATATGAGCACCGCCTCCTAGCACATATGTGCAAGGAGAATTAATATTACAAAGTGATCTGAAGTGTCCAAAGAAAAATTGTTTAGATATGGAATCATATTTTAGCTCACCTGCTAAAGTATGTTTTCGCCTCTCCTGTTTTGCATTTAAAATACTAATCTTTCTATGAAATATTGTATCTACTTCCCATGCCATTAAGAAAGCGGTATTACTATTGCCTTTGTAATGGTGAGGTATATTTATATGGATCATACAGATTCAAACTGGATGTCTGCAATGACTTTTTATAATCCTATTCACTTTGAATCAGGCTCTTAGGAGTTTAGAAATGCATACATTTTTATAACATATAGCATTATAGTATAAAGATGTGACCAGTATTCCTAGATATTTCAATGCTTGGAGGAAAAAAAAAGTTCTCTAAACTTTTAGACACACCACAAGATGGCACCAAAAGACTAACAACCGTAAACTTAATAATTTGCACAAAAGGTACTTTGTCAAGAATTTCATCTGAAAATGCTAGAGGTCAAATATATTATTAGCATCTTTGAATAATGCTAATATAGATATTATAGATATATATTTCTTGCAACAACAAAAAAGGAAAAATGTTGTAGGCTAATCAAAGCACCCTAATGAATTCTGCATGGAGGTATGACAGAGAAGCTATTTTGATTCAATAGACAAAATCATTGGGCTAGAAATTGGGAGACTATGAGTTGTAGTCTTCCATTAGGCAGTAATCACCAGGAGTCAAAACTGATGGGAAGACGAGGAGGAGGAAGAGGAGGAGGAGACACATTTTGAGAAATAAGAAAGCCCCACCACAAGATTTTTTTCTAGCTTGATTTATTATTATATTTATTAAATTATGTAAGTCAGCAGCATCTATATACATAAAAATGTGCACATGTCATGATATGAAAGTTGTATGTAAATTCTGATACATTATGCTAGTATCGTAAAAAACTACAGCATATTGAAGGCAAAATAAGGTCATTGTTAACATAATACGTTAATATAAAGCATACATGCACATCTATCTATTGCATTATTCTCTTTCATGGGAAGCAATCTGTGGAAAATCAGAGTAAGAAATAGTAAGCTAAATAAATCGAATTTGTGACTTAAGAAAAAGGAAAGCAAATAGAACTCATTTACTTTACACCAATACAATTAATTATGCCTCTGCATGTATTTCTAACCCTGCCAAGCATATTTACTGAACTTCTGCCACTTCATACTCTGCTTTTTGGCTTTAGCTTTTTGCTTTGAGGATATCAACTAAACATGACTTTCTCATTCTTTTCCTACTATCAGCCATATGTAGTAGGCTAAACCAGGAAACCAACTTTGCAATTTTCATTGGAAATATATATGATACATCTCAACAAACAGAACCTTGAAAGTCCAGTGTTTTCCTTTCCCTTATACCCCAGAGAGTTGAGAAAGAACCAATCTGAGTTTCCTAATGTTTTCTCTGTTTCCCTGCCTTCAGGCATCTTGGTGTACATTTTTTGAAGCCACCTCTGCTTATTTTCTCCAAGATCACCTCTTATGAACAACTCACTCCTCTTTTATATATTGTTTACAATTTGATTTTGATCCTCTCATTCTATATAACTAATTCATCTCAGTGTACTTTTGCATTCAGTACACATTTATTCAACAGCCAATCATTCTTGGTTCACTATTTCTTCTTATACCTCATTTTCATTCCATTCAACTTAAGCTTTCTGTTTATTCTGACAGGTCCAACTCTTATTTCCATATTTTAAAATGAGCAAACTCATATTCCTACGCCACAGCTGTTTCACTTGTTTTGACAAATATTTATTCCTCACATTTCTGAGTACTGTATATTTTCTACTGCCTTTTTGCCATCATTTGCACATCTTAAAGAATTCATATCCATATCCCTACCTTTAGTAAACATTCTATCAAGTATTTATTTATTTATTTATTGGTTCGATGTATATGCCGCCTTTCTCTGGAAAGTAGGCTTTTGGCCCCTCCTAAGCGGTGTTCTTTTTTATACAAAGTCAGCTTATTGCCCCCACAATCCGGGTCCTCATTTTACCTACCTTGGAAGGATGGAAGGCTGAATCAACCTTGAGCTTGGTGAGATTTGAACTCGCAGTAATTGCAGGCAGCTGGCAGCTAAGTGCTACTTTAACAGCACTTAAGTCCGCTGCGCCACCAAGGCACACAAATGCATGGACATGTTCTAATCTTTCACCATTTAAGTATTGGCATTCAATTGTTTTTACCATTTTGCCTATCTCACACGTCTATTTTGGCCTTTTGATACATTAATTTTCTGTTACAGTTCACACTCCACCTTCTTTATATAATATACATTAGTGTTTCTCAACTTCAGAAACTTTAAGATGTGTGGACATCAACTGTCAGAATCCCCTAGCTCGTAAAAATCAAGGATTGGCTTATTCACAAATGGACTTACACGTGAGTATATACAGTAGATTTATAGTCCAAGTATTCTTTCTTCCCCAGTTCACTAACTTTAGAAATTAATTTTTCACATCATACTGCATATTATGATCTCAAAATACACACAAAAATGTACATTTTTCTTGATCCATCAACAAAAGAAACCATGTATCTAAAACCACAGAATATGAATTGACATCAGCACTTACAAACTTTTATCAAATGAGTAACTTGTTAGGGAATGGAGCTTGTAACAGTACAGACCCCTTGAGTTGTGGTCCACTAGCTAACAGATGTTTAAGAATTAATCTACAAGATAGGATGCCTTCAAAAGTTGTGGATGCCCCATTACTGGACATTTTTAAGAATAGACTGGACAAGAGATTGTCTGGAATGGTATAGGATCTCCTGCTGGGGGGTTGGACTAGAAGACCTCCAAGATCCCTTCCAACTCTGTTATTCTATTACAATACGTCCATCACACTACATTTCCATCTTAGTGGTGTATAGCATTTTGCAGCAACATTCAGCCTTCACAGTAGTGAGATTAAACATTTCTTTGTTCGTTTATGTGACAGTCAGTCCTTGGCAGCTTTCTTGAGGAATGGTACTGACCAACAGGTGGATCAGTTCAAAAGGGAAAGACAGAAAAGCTGCACCATCATTTTGCCTGATGATGACAGTCCCTCAAGAAAAGACTCAGAGATAATAAACTTCATTGGATGGGCAGAAATCATTGGAAATAGGTAGCCAGGCACATATTCACCTCCTGAACTTTATACACTATACCTGTGATGGCGAACCTATGACAGGTGGCACACAGAGCCCTCTCTGCGGGCACATCAGCTGTTGCCTCAGCTCAGTTCCACCGCACATGTGTGTGCCTCCTGCCGGCCAGCTGGTCTTCAGGTCTCTGCTGCACTTGTGCAAGGGGCGAGGTGCATGTGGGGGGCACAAACATGCTTGGGGGGGCTTGCATTCCATTTTGGGGTTTTGAGTGCACCCCACCCCATTTTGGGCCTGGAGAGCCTCCTGCACCAACCTGGAAGCCAAAACCGGGCATGAGGGGTTGGGGCGCATGTGCGGGGACATGTGTGCACATGCACGGGGGCGCTCGCATTGCATTTTGGAGGTTCATGCATGTGTGCCTGTATTTGCACGCATGCACGCTTTGGGCATTTGGCACCAAAAAGGTTAACCATTACTGCACTATACCACAATCACTGTGCTGGTTTAGATAATGGTTTCTGCTAGAAAGGAAATTATCCTCTGGAAAGGACATGAACATTCTTTCTGTATTTACATAGAAATGCATTAAAAATAATTAAATTAAGGTGTAAGCTATTTCCCCAATCCCAAATTAAGATGCAAGAAAGAAATATAGCCGCTTTTCATTTTAATGTAAGCAATAACAACTAAAAAGCTTATGATTCGCTTACTTGAACGTCTTAAATATTCACGTAAATGAATATAACTGGAATTTTGCCACATGAGCAAAACTGCTGTACCGGATAGGAAAAGAACTAAATCAACTCGTTTTTCAATAGAATTATTTATTAAAGAACTCCAAGTAAATATATGAAAGAAGCCAGGAGAGAGAAGTTTAAAAATCATCAGTTGCTTTCAAAATGAAATAAGATTAGTAAAATAAGATTAGCTGGATAAACTTCTGAAGACTCTAAATATAAGGATATTTTACCAAAGCAGGTACTCTTTCAGAATCTCTTTAGCATAATTCTTAGTTACAGAAGTCACTTCTATATGCTTGTAGAATTTTGCCTAGATATAAATGATACCGAAAGAGGAAGAAAATTACATTTATCATTAATGTACACTCAACGATAATGAGTAATTCCTCCCTCTGCATATACATACTTGTATAGCTATATTTGACAGCCACTATGATACACTATTCATTGCTAAATGCTGGTACCCATACACTTTCAGAGACATTTAAATGTAATACACATTAAACATAATATGCCTCCATTAGTGACTTATTACATCCATCCATCTGAATGTGAGTAATCCTAGTCAAAACTATATGCAATCAAAATCTGTATCTGATAATTAATTAATTAACCTTAAATTTATCTACAGAAAAATATTGAGACAGGACTCTCCATCATCTCCTCAACCATGGCACAACCATGCACATAATTGCATTCCCCCCGCCCCCCGCTATGCTCTTGTGACATTGTCTCCCTCTCATCTCCAGCCCGTACCTGAAGCAGCTTAAAGTTATCCTTAGCAATTCCAGGGTGAAAATAGTGTTCTCTCTTCTTCCAACACATTTTATAATGTGGGTTTATAATCTAGCACATGTCACTGATGATGTGGCTATTCAGGACTTGGGATCTATCCAGTCCTATTTGCCTCTTTGGTGCTTCTTTCTGTCATGAAAAACTGGGATCTGCATTCCAAAGCATTTAGACTTTGATTGTAGGAGAGACCAGAAACGTCTGCAGGAACATCTACCAACCTGGGTGATGATGGGTGCTCTCTGAAGCAAATGCCATGTTTTATGAAAGCTCCTTTAAGCTCAGGTTTAGCAATCCTTTAAAAGAATACTAGACCTTTGTTTAAAATGTAAAGTTGAACCTAACCCCATGCTATGCAGCAAATTAATTTAATCTGGGAAAGAGAGCTTTTGTTTTGCCTGCTCTGAGCTGCTAGTTCTATAATATGCCATTGGGTGTTTTGCCCCAGCTCTGGATTCCCAAGGATTGTGACATACACCAACGGTCCTTATCAAAGTTATAATGTATCAAGAATAAACCAAGTCTGGCAAAGGTTGGCAACCAGCCCAGAAAACAAGATACGATAAGATACTCACTTTCCAAAATGCTCTGTAATAATTGCACATTGTTTCCAGCAAGAAATTACTAACTGTGTGCGGCTTAAATAGGCTAAGGGAGTGCCCAATTATCCTCAAACCTTACTCTCAAGGAGACCTCCTCTTCCTGAGTAGCCACTCCTGTCTTCTGGCAGCCCTGCGTGCTCGAGCATTGAGGAGAGGCTCCTCCTCTTCACTCTCTCCACTTGAAGGAGCCTCTGGAGGTTCTGAAGGCCCAGGCTGAGTCTCTGCCTCTGGCACCAGATCCTCTTCAGCCTCCTCACTGTCCGACGCGAGCGCCGGCTGCACAGGCTGCTGGCATGACCCCCCACCAGCCTCTTCGTCGTCGGGATCAGCCACAATCTGTGCAGGCCGCTGGTGGGCCACAACATTGGGTCCTTTATGAGTCTCCTGCTTATTCTGCTGAGAAGGAGCTTACTGTGGTATGACCAAACCTTGTACTGGTTTTATTCTTCAGAGGAGATGCCATTTTGCCTATTTTATTCTGGCTTGAGCATCGCTAAATGTCACGGCAATGGTTTTGACCTTCATATGCATTTACAAGGCATTCAGTGAAATGCGACCAACATATACAAATTAAAATAAATCTGCCTCATTTCCCATGTAGCAATTGGCTTCTTTTTTTCAATGCACTTTTAAATGATAGGTTAGCATAGTTGAGCAGAATATTTTCCACTACATTAGCACATTTGCCAATTCCTAGTGTATATGTCTATAAAAATGTACAGGTGTACATTAAATGAGTCTTGGGCCAGGGTGGAGGGTGTTTTAGCTATGCTACCTCCACAGATGCAGCAGTGTTATAAAGTTGTTACATGTCATTGCATTCCATGTGGCTGTTCTAACATTTATGTCATCCCCATAAGAGTGCAACCCACCTGCAATTCTTAGGAGGGATGCTATTTCAAGCTTAAATTGTGGAAGCAAGTTTTATTAATAAAATCCACAGGTTTACTCTTAAATATATTTAAATTTACACTGCAAAATTGAACAAAGCACTGGGCAGAAAATAAACATAAAAACTTCTGAATATACCACATGACTGACAACATAAAAGTCTTTTTTTCTTGTTTTTATGCTGAGGAGACATAAAGGCACATCTCTTTTTACCAGGCTTTTAATTATGTCTTTATATACATTATTTCAAATGTTTGATTTCATTCTAAAATTGAATTAAAAGTCAGTATATTTACATTTTCTGTTTTTTATTGCTGTAATACATTTCATTTTCCAATGTATAGAAATCAGAATATAAATCTACAACTGAATAAATATATTCTTAGTTAAGATATTTCCTTATTGTTGGAGCACAGTTGTCACTATTAAAACTGAAACTCTTACTTATAATGAACAATATTATTTTTGTTTGAGAGCTGTGATTTTTTTAAAAGGACAATTAATCTTTAAAATACAAAATAGTGAATGACTTAAATTTTGTTTACAGAATGTTAACTTCTACTGTGGGTTTAGAAATTTATGTTTTGGTGAACAATGATAGAGCATGAAAGTTCTAGTCCTAATTTATATTCTTATTCTTAGTGAGTTTGAAGGATTGGCAGTAACTAAATGAAATTTGAAATCCCCTGCAGCCAATGATATTCAGACATTTCACTCTGAAGTAATGGCATATAAATTATTTCTCCTTCAAAAAAAAAAGTTAATTATGTCATGAATTTAACATCATTTACCTTTCGCATCATAATACAGATAGTCAAAAAATAAAAAGCTACCAAAACAACTAACTAATTGCTTAACGCATTGTAAGCTGCCCTGAGTCTCCGGAGAAGGGCGGCATATAAATATAAATTAAAAAAAAAAAAACCTAACAAAGTAGACAGTGACAATCTAAATTACCCTTAAATTTGCCTTAAGAAACAGCATTGTTCTGAGTCCCTATAGCAGGGGTCGGCAACCTTAAACACTCAAAGAGCCACAAAGGTCCTAACCGGAAGCCCATGTTCAATTCTAGAGCCGACCAGAAGTCCGGTTCCCCATCATAGTCTTCACCTAGTGCGGCACCCTTTTCCCCCTGCTGACTGGAAGTCTGGTTCCCCCACCATAGAATCTCCTCCTAGCACAGTATCCTTTTTCCTCTGCCAACTGGAAGTCCATTCCCCCACCATAGAGTCTCCTCTTAGCACAGTGTGCTTTTTCCTCTGCCGACTGGATGTCCATTCCCCCACCATAGAGTCTCCTCTTAGCACAGCATCCTTTATCGTCTACCTGTCCTAACTGAAAGCCCTATCAATTGTGGAGCCAGCCAGCAACAGGGAGCCACAGCAGAGGGATGAAAAAGCCACATGCAGCTCCAGAGCCACAGGTTGCTGACCCCTGCCCTATAGTAACTTAAAAGAGACAGGAATCAACAGATATACTATAAAAGTGGAAGAATATTGAATTACAATGCTACATTGAATTATAATTTGAAAGACTTTTATTAGGTGATATGTTTTATGCATTTAATACATGATAAATTATCAAAGATGCATAATGGCGTGTCAAATATCTGTTGGAAATGTAAATCGATCCAAAGCACTTTTTATTACCTTTTGTGGATATATAAGAAATCTAGGGGTTATTGGGATCAGATATGTTTGACTTAAGGCAGCAAACTTATCCAACACACCTTCCTCCTGCTATTTTCCCCTTAACAACAACCCCCCTGTGATATGAGTTGGACTGAGAGAGAGTGACTGGGAGAGTGACTGGTCCAAAATCACCCAGCTGGCTTTCATGCCTAAGGCAGCACTAGAATTCACAGTCTCCTGGTTTCTAGCATGCTGCTGCCTTTAACCACTATATCAAACTCTCTATTTCTGATTATTCTTAGCAAATAAAAAAAAACTTGTATCAAAGAAAAATCATACTAGTTATTGAGATGAAATCTGGGCTTTGACTCTTTAATAAAGAACAATATTAAAACAATACAATAATTTATAGAATCACAATGGCAAAGAGAGGCTATATATTTTATGCTGCTTCTCAAGGTGAATTAAGCATTCTAATTACTCTACCCAGCCTTATGGGTAGAATCCAATTTGCAGACTATTCCTCAAATTTGCACAGTGATCCTGGTCATGAAAAAGTGACTACATGAATGTTAATGTTAGGATAGTTGACTTCTGTCAATAAAACGTGGAATAAAGCTATTTCACATTTCTTTCTTTGAGACAGAAACTTAAGAAACAAATGATCTACGGACCCAAATTCAGTATCCAAATCACATATCTCAAATCCATTCAGGTTGGGTGGCTAATACATTCAAACAAACAAACAAACAAACAAAGATATACATACATACATACATACATACATACATACATACATACATGGTGGTCCACAAAATGAACCAGTGCAATCTTATGCATGTCTACTTAGAACTAAACCTTCTTGAGTCCTCAAGGTATTGCTATAAAAGGACACAACTTCCAACATTCGCTGCTTGTTTGAAGCTGCAAGAAAGGAAGTGAGTTCCAAGTTCCAATTCAGAAGGGTAAGTTTATGTCTGGCAATCACACGTAGTATTTGAATACTACAAAGAGTTTTCAGAGTGTCACTTTCTCTTTCTCTGTTCCTCACTGTGTGTGACAGACACAATATAAAATCAGAATTTTATGAAGGTCATAAATAATAAAGGGAAAATCATCTTTGATCCTTCAAAAAATAATGGATGAATTTCAGTGAGTCCATGCTTCATAACTACTACACAAGCCTTCCTTCCTTCCTTCCTTCCTTCCTTCCTTCCTTCCTTCCTTCCTTCCTTCCTCCCTCCCTCCCTCCCTCCCTCCCTCCCTACCCCCCTTCGCTTTCTGCAACTTTCTTTTTTATTCCTCATATTTTTTTCTTTACATTTTTTGTCCTTCACTTGTGTAAACATTTTCAAAAAAAAAAAAATCTTTAAAAAAAGGTGTCACTGGGAAACAGAGAATTTTAATCCCACCTTAGGCACAAAGCCAGCTGGGTGACCTTGGGCTAAGTCACTCTCTCTCAGCCCTAGAAAGGAGGCAATGGCAAACCACTTCCAAAAATGTTGCCAAGAAAACTCAGCAAGTTGTCCAGGCAGTAACCAGGAGTCAACACTAACTGAAAGGGTCAAAAATGAAAAAGAAAGAAAAAGAAACAAAGAAACCCCACTCAAACGCAGCATTACAAATGAAGCCTTGCTTGCGCTTGGGCTACAAACAGAGAAGCTGTAGATCTTTTCATACCTATTAAATGCTCTTTTTAAAATGAATGGATGAATAAACAAGCTGTTCTTTGTTGTGGGGTCTGGTCTCTGGAATAGTATCCCTGCAGAGACAACTGTAACTTCCACCCTGACAGATTTTCAGATTTATGTATTCTCCCAAGTTTTGGAGTAGGATGAATTTGCACACCCTGTTGGTTGCATTTTTTTCTTCTTTTTTGCTATTATTTTAAAGTATGAAGCTGATCAGAGTTGCTTTGGACTAGGCCAGCCTTTAAATTTAACAAGCAATGCATTCATTCATCTCAGTTATTATAACAACTAATTAAAAGATATGTAACAAATGATGAAAAGACAAAGCTTTTCCAGTTCAATACTTTATTCTACTAAATGATTGCACAAAACTATTGCTCGATTTCTGAACTATGTTTTGGGAATAATGATGTTGCATGTACACAGGAATGTATAATTCTATTCTCCTCCTCCTCCTCCTCCTCCTCCTCCTCCTCCTCCTCCTCCTCCTCCTCCTCCTCCTCCTCCTCCTCCCAAGACATGGGATCAATGAACCATACTGGAATGGAGGCTCTCCCCTTGGCAGACCAGCAAAATGGGGAAAGAATACAATAAATTATAACAACAGCAGGAGGAAATAAGAATGTTCTGCTTCCATTCCTAGATTCATTTGAAGAAATGGAACCTCTGCACTTTTTTAATAAAATAATTGAGTCTATGGTCTGCCTTTTTTTTTGGGGAGGATGAGGTGTTCCTCATATACCTCATATCTGAGAAGGAAATTATGTGAATCTGAAAAAAGAATCAACCCCAACTAATGATTGTGTGATTCAAAGAAATGTGAGATAGGACATCTGAATAGTTTCATTAATTTTATTATTTTTACTAATTTAGGGTTGTCAAACCTTAAAAAAAATATTTCTAATTCTGAAAGAGTGTGAACTCTGTGAAAAGCAAATGCAAGTTAAATTACTGACTGGAGTTTTGGTAGGGTCACCTAATCAAGATTAGCTTCATGATTCTTAGATTTCATGTGTGTCATTTATTAGCTTTAGAAGCACAATCCTCTGCATTTGTTCAATAGGACTACGACAGTTAATAGGACTACTAGAGTTATTAGGACTACTACTAGTTAAGAAAATGGGCACAGCAATGCAATTTAATAGCAGATTAGGCATTTTTATGTTGAGTTTTCTTGTTTAACCTGGGCCCAACTGTAAGAAATTAGAATAATGCATTGATTCAGGAATAGATTGTAGTGGTTTGATTGGAAGACAATATTCCCTCCTTTAACATCTTTCCTCCCTTTATACTCCCACATTCACTGCTAGTGCATGTAAATCTATCATGATCTGTAAGTAATAACACTTTTTAATTTTAAATAAAAGAACACCATATTCATGGTATAGAGTTAGACTTTCCTTGACTCTAATTTGTGCATCATTTGGGGGGTGGGATAAGCACTTTGGGCACAAATTTCTTCTAATCTGAATGTATACGTCACTGAAGATTAAAAAAAAAGTCTAATATCATGGTGAAGGGATTGGGTTAGTTACTTGAGAGATAAGCAGGATATAAATTTAAAAATAAACAATCTGGGATGCCCAATAAGTATACATTGAGCTATCTGCTAGTAGGAATGCAGGAGCCTTTTCTTAGACAGTTATATTATATCTTGGACACAACTACTCACATATTCAGTTAACCTGCAAACAATCATATACATTATTCTTGCTTAAAATACTATGAGGACAACATAATTCCTTCTCTCTGTTTATACATATCTGCATATATAGGCAAACACACACACACCAGTGGTGGGTTCCTCCCAGTTCTGCCCGGTTCCGCCGAATTGGTAGAGGTGACGATATGATGTCACCGAACCGGTTCTGCCCCCACCCGCCCACCCCAGCCCCACCCACCTCCGCATTATTCTTACTTTTTATTTGGCCCCTCCCCCAATCTATCACTGCCTCCCAAGTCCCAGCTGATCGGCTAGAAGTAAAGAAACTGTTTAAACTCTTGCCGCGGGGCTTCAGAGGGCTGCCCTACAGCTGATCAGTGTTAAAAGGCAGTGTGGTGGTAGACCGGTGCCTCCAAAAATAAATGGGTAGACTGGTGCCTGCAAAAATAAATGGGTAGACCAGTGCCTCCAAAAACAAATGAGTAGACCGGTACAGCTCTGCAAGCAGTTAAAAGCCTGGTAGACCAGTACCTCTGCTAAATCCTAAAGAATTGTCACATGACCATCAAGCCAGGCCCACAAAATAAGCCACACCCACAGAATTGGTAGTAAAAAAAATTAGAATCCATCCCTGACACACACACACACCACAGATTACATTTATGTTTGATTGCATCTATCTGTGTGTTTGTTTGTCTGTCTCTCTTTCCATCCCTGCATCCCACCATCCACACAGAGTTATCCTTTTATCTTTTATCTAAACATGCACTTTGGATAATGTTGTAATAGTTACAAATACTACTATGCTGCATTAAAGTCATACAATTTTAAGCAACGATGTCAAATTACTATTTCAATTCATATGCAACCTCACCCCCCATCAATTGTACAAAAATAAAGGGAACAACAATGCTTACTTTGGAAAAGTGTTTTCTTTTCTTTCTTTATTTTACAGTAATGGCATCTGTTGCTGGCAGAAAGAAAAACCCCCCATATGTAGTGCTAAAACAAATAAAACTTTAAAAAATCGTAAGGTTTGATTTTACATTGACTGAAGTTACTGGGGCTCAGAAAAATATTGCACATCACTAGCATGGTTTAGTTGAGACACTGCTACTTTAATCATTTCTGTGATAAAACAGCAAGTTAAGCAGAATTTCAAAAGATCCTTCCAGGACATTTATACTGCAGCACAAAATTTGTTTTATGAACCCAATATCCGGGAATCTACTGCACAGACAATTTTGTCAGGGGTATCAGGCAAATACCAATTTTAAACAGATATAAGAAATGCTTGTATATTATAAATTAAAATTCCTATGGCTCTATTTCATATCTGTTAGCAAAGACGTCCATAGAGTATGATTAAAAAAGTGAAGACAGTAGCCATAATGGAGCAACTGAAGCTCCACCGTGATTAAAAAAACAGGTGGAGCTTTGATTGCAACATCATGGCTGCCATCTTGACTTACCTCACTATAACTTTCAGAACAACCCTGCCTGTTAAATAATAATAAAAAATAAACTGGATATTAGTGCAGACAGCCATGGAGAAGGCCATTCAGAAGTTGTTACAGAAATAACAAGGACAGAAGACTTCCTCAAACCCTGGAAAAGTGATAGTGTTCCTCCTTGACTCACAAGACTATAAGAGGGCGGGACAGTGAAGTACGAGCAGATTTGCAAGATTCTGTTGCTATAACCTATCTCAGAGTACTGTTATTGTCTTCCTATGCAGTCGGTTTCTGGATCTCAAGGCAGAATACTTTGTAAGGCTGACAATTACAGATAAAATTATGGAGGAAACCCCTCCCCCCCAAAAAAATATCAAGGCTAAAATTGGTAGAGTACTGTTTCCTTTGTGACCTCTCTCTCCTACACAATTTTTGTATCCAAATGTTATTAGATTATATTTGTGAAGGCGAATCTATGGCACACATGTTAGAGGTGGCACGCAGCGCCCTCTCTTATGGCACACAAGCCGTCACCCCAGTTCAGCTCCGCCATGTATGAACGCACACCTCCTGCTGGCCAGCTGGTCTTTGGGTCTCTGCCATGCGTGCAGGGGGTTCATGTGCACATGCACAGGGTGTGTGTGGATAGCATTTGTATGGTGTGTATGTGGGGCGCATACACAGGGGGTGTATGCATTGAATTTGGGGAGGGGTTTGGTTACATGCTCACACTTGCACGCATGCATGCACGCTTTGGGCACTTTGACCGAAAAATGGTTAGCCATCACTGGACTATATAGTAAAAGAACTGAAATCCACACCAAGTTTACAAGAAATTATTTATTATAACATTAATAGCCATCCATTATTCAGATTGTAGCCATGTTCGTCTTATATTAAAGACCTGTCTCCATTAAAAAAAAAACCTCTTTCTACATAGTGAAAGAATAAAAGAACGTTTTTTTTCTGATATCAACTCTAAAGTGTTTCTGTTTTGTTTTGCTTTTAATGATGGGGAATATTTACATACTAATCTGCAATGGAATTATTTACAATATACTACCCACTATCAACTGCAAAAGAAATGTGTGCATTCAGCTTTAGGGAACATGACTTGCAAATACCATCAAATAAAACTGTTTAAATCAGTCCTGTACATCAAATAAGGATTATGAAAATCTTAACCTTTCAAAAAGCCTATAAAAGCACTTTTGTCCATACTTCCCTGCAATTTTACTCTACTAGTCATTGCTGACTATAGGTGGCAGTGCTCTGTTTCAAGGCCATTGAGCCAGCGCTGTCTGAAGAAATGTCTATGGTCATGTGGCCAGCATGATGTCACTGAGTACTGTTACTTTCCGCACCTACTTGCATTTGTAGGCGCTGGAGCGAGGACGGGAGCTCACCCCATCACGTGGAGCTCAGGTCTCGAACCTGGGCTGCTGGCTTTTCAGCCGACGAGCCCAGCATCTTAACCACTACATAGGTAGATGCCACCCTACCTACGTAGTACATCTATTCTATTAATAATAGCTTCCAGGCATTCTAAATAGTTTTACAATTATCTTAAATTGTAAGATAATTTTGTTACTTCTCGGTTGGACTACTGTAACACCCTCTACATGGGGCTGCCCTTGGGATGCACCCGGAGGCTTCAGCTAGTCCAGAATGCAGCTGCGCAAGTTGTTACAGGAGCTTCTCATTACTCCCATGTGACACCTCTCCTGCGCGAGCTGCACCGGCTGCCAGTGGCCCTCTGGGTCAGTTTCAAGGTGCTGGTATTAACCTATAAAGCCCTACATGGCTTAGGCCTGGGGTACTTGCAGGAGCATCTTCTGCCATCCTCCCATCGTCCTGTATGCTCTCACAGAGCGGGCGTCCTCAGGGTGCCGTCGGCCAGACAATGTCGGCTGGCGGCTCCCAAGGGGAGAATGTTCTCTGTGGGAGTGCTGACCCTCTGGAATGGTTTGACCACTGGGCTTAGGACAGCCCCCAACCTCCTCTCCTTCCACTGCGAACTGAAGACGTGGCTTTCATCAAATGGACTGACCCGTTTAGGGGCTTTTACAGTGTAATAGTTTTAATTAATTTTAACTGGATTTTAATTTACATTTAAATTTAAATTGTTGTATTTTTTTTCTTTGTAAGCCGCCCTGTGTCCTTCGGGAAAAGGGCAGCATATAAATGGCATAAAATAAAAATAAAATAAATAATAAAAGTTAAATGACTTTTGTACATCTACAGGTCTATCTGCAAGTCTATCTACAAGTGTATTTTTACTTGCATTGCTAACCTTCATGGATCAGCAAATGTAATAAATAATAAGCATCACAAGATTCTTTTAGATAAGGAAAGATTCACCACAGGACAAAATAAAAGGGGAAAGAGGGTATAATTGCTTCCTCCTCCCAATCTGATGCTCTCCAGATGTGCTAGATGGCAAGTTTCAGAATCTTCAGCCTGCATGGACATCTTACAACTTGCAATAAAGCACACCTAGAGGGTACAAAATTACGAAAGCATGCCTACACAGTAGCCTCACATTTTCAGAGAACTCAGCAATCTTTATAGATAATAAGACTGTGTGGAAAAATAAGATAAAATTAAAAAAAAAATCACCCTTGCAATCCATTCTAAAATGTAGATGCTTCTATAGCAGTTTATAAAATGCCCTTGCTAACAGATTGGTACTCGAACCACACTTCACAGTAGCCTTATCTTAAGAAGGGGAGAAGTTCTGCATATTCTGATCCAGTCATGCAAGAGAGAAATGGGGGAGGAGGGAGGGATGGTGGGAGGAGTAGAAATAGAATATATGTAAGGCAATCTAATTAAGCTTACAATCCAATCACAGTTAAACATCTCATTTTTTTTCAATAAAAATGTAAGTCATCTCCAACTTTATACCCCAAATTCTTAGCCAAAGTAGCTACTAGTTTTCATCATTGTCATCATTTTAAAGTACAACCAAGGTTGGGCTGCATAATGAGAATTAGTTAAAATGTTGTTTTGTTGAAAGGCCTGAAACTGGTAACCGGTGGTTTCATAAACCGAAATTCAGCCCTGGCCAAATGGTTAATAATTAAGAAAAAGGGGAGTGAGCAGAATGAAAATACTATTAAAAAAACACCATTTGTGAGATGAAAAAAAAAAGTGTTTTTCGTTTTAATTTCATCTTTTTATTTTGTGAATAAGACCACAACTTAATTACTGGATAACAATCTATCCATTGTAGCCTGAGTTTTAGAGTGAAAACTGTTTAAACTTCTGGTGGACAATGGTTAAAACAGTAAGTAATAAACTACAATACAAGAATTTTGTTTCTGTTTTGTTATGTTTCCATAGCCCCCCCCCCCCAAAAAAATGGAATCACGGCAGGATTCTCGATATGTTTTACAGATCAACAAGGAGTTTTGTAGCTTACTGGATCACTGTAAGGTGTTTTACTCAAGCTTTGTTTGAAGACTCCTGAGAAACTGCAATAGGTATAAAATATAGCTTCCAAATTGCCAGTGGCTAGTCCTGGTTTGGCAGTATATGCCCAATCTGTAAGAGCAGAATTGGTTAACAGTAGGTTTCTGGATACAGTTGAAAGTGCTGGTTATTATCTATAAAGTCTCTTTGCTGTTCAACTCTTCAATTTTCATAGGATTGCTGTCTCCAAATAAAGTATTCTTACACTATGAGTTGGTTTATTCCCCATATAATCTGGGACAGTGTTTCTCAGCCTGTGGTCTGTAGACCCCTGAGGGGCATTGATGTCATCACCAGGGGGCTTGAAAAATGTTATGATTTACATATTGAGTTAAGTCTTGGGAGTCCATGGCCATGGTCTGTGCCCACAAAAGGTATTTAAAGGGGTTCCATGGAGAAGAAAAGGTTGAGAACCAATGGTCTGGGGGATGGCAGCACAGAGAGAAGCTTTCATCTTTGCCACTCCAAATCTTTGGAAGTCTCTTACTTTTTAAGAGCAGATGGCTCTTCCATAGTGATCTTTCAAAACAAGGAAAGGAATTTGTTCTTATTGAGCCTTTGGTAAGTTGACAAAATGACAATTGCTATGTTTGTCCCTGGAGTTTGTCTATGTTTCTGGCTATTAAATGACCTTGTGATCTATAATTTTATGATGATTTTAGAGTTGGAGAATTTATTGATATTTTATTGTTGGGAGCTGTCCAAAGTCTGGTGAAGCAGGAGGCATATGAATAATGCAAATATATAAATAATATATATATCAGCAGCAGGAAAATAGTCTCAATATATTTATTTTTACAAGCTGAATCAAGTATTTCCTTGAGACAGAATACAAATGGGGCTACAATTCTGGAGTAGAAGCATGAAGGCATGAATCATTTGTACCTAGCACACTTATGCTTCCATGGAATTTGTGGAATTAAATAGCATAGCATAATACCATAATAGCATAATTCCAGTTGCTGTCATAACACATTTTATTTGTTTGTAGATGTATAGTATATTCCACCTCGGTTCCATGAGATTGAAGGTGGCACTTCTACAATCTTATGAGTTTGGTTGACCTGAAATAATGATGGATTCAAAGTCATGTAGTGACTTTCCATAGCAGGGGGAGGACACTGTATCCAGGTTCTCACAATCCTAGTCTAAAAGCAATATACCATATCTTTTTTAAGCTGCATGAAAAGTTTTCCAACCAACTTAAAAATCACCAACAGTCCTTTACTAGACTGTTCTCTTGCTCAAAATCTAGTCTTTTGGCAGTGAGAATACAATATTAATTAGCATCATTGCATCTATTACATAAAAAGATTCCAGTTTAGCTCTATTAAAAAATATAATTTACATATTTTCTCTGAATCAATCAATCTTTTCCCTCTTGCTTTATTTGTTCCATTCCTGCTTTCCTTCCCTTGTGCCCAGTTGGAGATAAATACAGCGCTATGATGCAGAGCGGTGAGGACTGTGGTGCAGTTTAATGAGGAAACTGGATACATCATATAAAATACTTCAGCTACTGATCATTAATCATTTTTTTAAAAGAAAAGAGGTCAGTACTTAATATGAACATAAAGCACACTTCTTACACCTCTTTTGTGTGACTTGCTCAGTGTTTTTCCTCACACTTGTCTGACCCCATGTGCAACTGCTGCAGCCTAGTGGTATTACAGAGCATGAACAATTATTAGATTTGCGTTATTAGCATTATAAAAATACCTAGAAAATAAATCACCTCAGCAAAAAAATAAATAAAAAATCAGACAGCAAACAAGAGTAAGGCTTCATTGTTATTTTCATCCTTTGGGATATTTTGCTAAAATCAGGAAATGTCTTCCTAAGTACAAGAAAAGGTTATCATTTTTAAATTAACCTTTTCTCTCTTCTGTACTTCAGTTGATTTTAAAAAATGAAGCAATTGTCTTTCTTTCTTTCTTTTTTTTTTAAACCAGCCATGTTCAGTACCAGGGTTTTTAAATTAACTTTAACATCACATTTCTCTGACTGATAATAAAAGAGCAATATGTCCTCTGTGTATCTGGAGACTATGAGTCCTTCAGATTTATCTCCTTTTCTTAGTAATAATATAATACAGATCTGCTCTCAGCACCTGATTCTGTTTAAAGGAATGCATTAGGAAAAATTCTGCATACCTTTACAGCACTAAAGGACACTACAGAATAAAAATACACACTGTACTCTCCAAGTATACCTGCACACAACATTTGACTGTTCCCACAAAATCTAAAAATCTCCCTCACTGAAACTCATCCACAACCCAAATATGTCAACATAATCTAGAGTCAGAAGTAACAAAATGAAATGAGCGCAACACAAAGTAGAGAATCTGTATTTTTTTTCTACAATTCTCACATCCCTCATAGACAAATCACATCTTATTTGCAAATGTAAAAGAACAAAGCATGTAATGCAATTTGATTTGACATCAAGCCCAATTCTAATAGAGTTAACTCCATAGTTTTAAAGGCTAGGTTGAAATTCAAAACCAGTTTCTTTCTCAGGACTGAACTTTCACATTAGAAACACCCACCTTCAATCAAGTGTGCACGAAGGGATCAGTTTCATTGATCAAAATAGGTTTGAGATGAAAGGCTTAGCTTCAATAATTTGATTTATGTTCTGAATCACATTGTTCATCTCTACCCACCAAATGATGCTGCCATTTTTTTAAGCCAGTGATAGAGTCCCCCCCCCCCCAACCAAAAAAAAACTTCCCTTTCTCTTTTTTTTAATATTTTTTTGCTCTCCTCCTACTCCCCCTCCCACCTTCTTCTCTCCCCCATTTTTTTGGGGGGGGAAGCAGAAGGGTGATGAATATTAGCATAAACATCTGAAATTCAGACAACAGTAACCTAAGCTCAACAAAGTTTTCACAGCAGATAATTTCAGAAAAAGGCTCAACAAATAGCAAGTCAAAATTTGACCAGTTGGTTATGTAAATATGGAACCATCTACTTCATAAAAGCAAATGTATTTTTCTCTCGTCCTCTTTTTTTAACCATCCAGAATAAAATGCTGTACCTCAAAGCATTTCAAAACTAATCAGCTACAGTTTTGAAAACAGACCCCCTCCTTTTTTCTTTCTTTCTTTCTTTCTTTCTTTTTTAGATTGTAAATCAGGGATGATGTGAAAGGGGTGGAAGATGCAAACCAGGATGATAGGTCAGGTACGCCTGTTTGTTACCAACCACACATGCTGTCAGTTGGTGGCCTCCTGGATGCCAAAAGCTCTGTTTAGCTCAGATAGCTACAGCTGGCATTATAATGCACAATCATTTGCTGTAAATTTTGGAGCACGGCACAGAGCAGCTGACAAAGCGACCGACAGTGACTTGCTAGGAGCACAGAGGGGGACTTGCACCATGCTGCATTAATTTAACACCACATCAAATATGGATTTTATTGCAGCAGGGACAGTGAAGGCAGACACAACTTGCCTTCTCTCTCTCTCTCTCTCTCTCTCTCTCTCTCTCTCTCTCTCTCTCT
>WNWU01000053.1:3233589-3293485 GCA_012654045.1 Ptyas mucosa
GTCCGTCTGTCCGTCTGTCCGTCTGTCCGTCTGTCCGTCTGTCCGTCTGTCCGTCTGTCCGTCTGTCCGTCTGTCCGTCTGTCCGTCTGTCCGTCCGTCCATCCATCCATCCATCCATCTATCTATCTATCTATCTATCTATCTATCTATCTATCTATCATCTATCTATCTACACCAATACATACATACACATATACATCTATACGTCTATCACATTAACAGAAACCAATCGTGTGTGTGTGTGTGTGTTCCAATTATGTGTCCTCAAGTCATTAATTTGTAGCAAACACATAGACAGACTTTCCCCAGGATGATCCTGAGCTGGTCCTTCAGATGTTCCAACCATGCAACCATTGCTACTGTACCGTAGCTGTACCTGCTACTGCATTTCATTTTTTACCTCCATCTTTCTCCGGATGAATTTTCTGTTATTCCACCTTTTGCAGCAATATAGACTTCTCAAAAGAGCTGGGTTTTTGCATAATACTGTATGTCCAAAACATAATAAGTTGATTCTGATAATTAATGCCAAGTGATAATTCGAGATTGATTTGCTCTTTGATCAGTTCCTTTGGTTTTCTTTATCTGTTCCTGGTATTCTCAGGAATCTTCTTTAAGGCCAACATTCAAAATGATCCATGTATGTGTTGAATATCTCTATATCTCAGAATAATATAAAGATACTCAAAAAAGTGAATACAGTCATTAAATACATTAGATATATGTTATTTAATACCATATATGTGATAAATAACATAACATAATGGATCACATACCTAAGTAATTTAAATAAAATAATCAGGGTATGAGAAATTTAGGCTGAATTGTTTTATGAGAATAAATGCCTGAAAGGGAATAAGAAGAAGAATTGTTAAATGATCTTTCATTAGTACAATTTAACCAATTATAATGACTTCCTTCTTCCAATGTATCTTTAGCAGTGTTTTAAGCAAAATAAAAGTGGAGCTGCACCTCTGAATCACACTTTTTGCCACACTGTCATACTGTTACTTTGTGCTCTAGCAGTAAAATATTACAGTCTGCATCCGTATCTCTACTTTGATGCATCAAAGGAAGGCAAATGAGGATATTTGCAGAATTGGGTGGAGCCAATATCTGAAAGATGACAAGCACTGCATTGTGATTCAAACAGTAGCCCTTTTCCCTATATGGGAGATGGTGTACTGTAGAAAGAAGATGGATGGGATTTGAATCACAAAGCTGAACATGCTGTTGGGCAGATTTTCATTTCCTCCCTTCAGATGCTAATAAAGACACAGCAAGACAAACTTTGTTTTCCTTTACTAATCTGCTTCATTCGATGACACACAGAAGTATTTTTTAATATTATAAAAATACTTACATTATTAAAAAAAAGAATCATAAACCATGGTTTCATAGTAGGAAAAAGTTACAAAAGTTAAGAACCGTGGTGGTGCAGTGGAATGCAGTATTTCAGGCTAATTCTGTCAACTGCCAGCAGTTTGATCCTGAGTGGCTCATGGTTGACTCAGCCTTCCATCCTTCCAAGGTTGGTAAAATGAGGACCCAGATTTCTGGGAGCAATATGTAAAGGGCTGTAAAGCACTGTGAAGTGGTATATACTGTAAGTCTAAGACCTATTGCTACAATATAGCTGTGTCTCATGTTCTTACATTCTCTTTCCATCTTTTGTTCAGCTGTAGGAGAATGCACCACATTATTCTGAGGAACTTCATGTCAACTTCCTCTTATAAAACAAGAAAAGTGCTATCACTGATAACGTAGCAATGTGTAGCTGCTGTGTATGTGTACAAACAACTGACTATTGTACATGACTGACATCATCATACCTGATTCATTTATTTTATGGCTAATGGGATAGTTTGTTTTCTCCTCTCCCTACTATATTCAATTTATTTATATTTTATTCTATCTGGTCACTGACCAAAATAAAATTATCTATCTGCCTGCCTGCCTGCCTGTCTCTCTAACTATCATCTAAGTATCTATCTATGTGTCTGTCTGTCTGTCTGTCTGTCTGTCTGTCTTTTTATCATCTATCTATCTATCTATCTATCTATCCATCCATCCATCCATCAATAAAAAAAAAAGTTCACTTCCAGTTTTGATTATCCATAACTTGTCATACATCTGACTATCAAAATGTAGTTTAACTGTGGCTTATGTGAACCAAGCCAGCTTCAAAACCTAGATTATGTTGCTGGTTAGCATCAATAAATCTTAATTAAGGTAAATCATATTTCAATGATTTGACAAGATAATGGATAAACAAAAGTAAAGTGTCTAAATTTGTTCCATTTATAGCAAAGTAGAATTCATTGTGATGTTCCAACTCAATCACTTGCTTCCTTTGCTGTTCGAATTTAAAGTAACCGAGGAACCTGGCATCCATAAACATTTTACATATAAAGCAACATTTTAATACTTTTAAATATTATTGATACAAGTGAAGTGATAGCACTGAGTTAAGTTTGCCCATTAGTAGTATTTATGCAAGAATGTCTGAGATGTGAAGAAAGTTAGAATCTTCTCAACCCTGTCAAAATAATATGTTGGATCTGTAATACGTTAACTCAATTTAACTCCCATTAAATCAATGAAACCTAAATCACAACTAACATGACCCACTGAGTTTACTGTGACCAAAGTTCAGTGAAGGCGGAGATTGACAGAGATCTCTGAAAAACAACTTCAGTGTGTATTAGAAACAAATGACCAGCTTTTTTGTCCATCCAGTTGAATCTAGCCTGTTATTTTCTATTTGCTGCAGATTAAAGAAATTGTGGGAGGTGGCATTGAATCAGAAACATAATCATTATGATTATAGAACATTACATGGATACTTGTTTATTCATTCTCTCAGATGCTCAATAAGATAAGTCATAATTATTGCTCTTTTCAAATGAATTATTTGGTTTCTTTTTTCCTTTTTTTCTTGAGTTATTCTAATCAAGGTAGCTTCCTTTAAAAGTCATATGGGGAGGAAGGTTAATTTTTTAAATTTATTGCAGAGTACTCAATTTGTACTCTTTCAACCTAGTGAGAAACAGACAGATAGACAATCTGTTGCCTGAAGTGCTATAGCTTCGGAAAAGCTATCTAGTATTCTGTATTCTGAGGGTCAGACTGTTTTTATTTTAAAAATATAAAGATAGAAAGCTGACAAAGATAGGTATAGGTATAAATTTACCAATGTACATAGGAATACACACACACACACACACACACACACACACACACACACACTTTCTTACTGCACAGTAACAAAGGGTTTACACATACTGGTATGTTCTTTTATAGAAAGAATGCTGTAGCTCCATACTCCACATGAAGTTCAGTGCGTATATGACCAAGGATAATTAAACTGTCCCATATTCAACTATTCTTCCCGAGCCTAGAAATATTGCTATAAATGGTAATTTCATAGCAATGAATTGCATGTCAGGCTTCATGCTATATAATGAAGCCAAGATTTTTTTCCCCCTTTTTGACTTGACTTGGATTTTAATGACAGCCAAAGAACAGTTCTCCCTATTATTTCTGTCCAAGCTATTACTGTTTCCTTCTTCTTGTCGCCATCCAACTGCTATTGCATTGGCAACACTGACAATAGTCAGAGAGAAAGAATAGAGATTGAGCTGGTCTGTTTCTACTCTTCCACCTCGTTCAAAACATTCTGCCTTTGACCTTCTTCTATTTCTGATACCTAATATTTTATGAAGTGAGTTTCTTTAAATTGTAAAAGTCCCATCATTTTGAAAACTGAGGGAGTGGGGTCAGAGACTTACATGCTACATCTTCTGCTTCTCTTTTAAATCTACATATATTGATGGGGAAAGAATATGTGTTTATTAATGCCGGGGGGGGGGGGAGCTCTACCAATATGCCTGATGTTATCTGATTTAGCAGATGCCAGAAAGGAAGGATGGAAAGAAAGTTGAAGAAAGCAGGAGAGTTCCCTCCCTCTTTGCTACTTGGGGCATAGCAGCTGCCCTTACCTGCTGTAACTCTGTCAGAATCAGAATAATAGGGGAAGAAACAACTAGTGCTTCTACTATTAGATATGGGGGTCATAGAACAAGGACTATAAATTGCAAGTAAATTGAGGACTTTATGGGGGGGGGGGAACCCTTTCTTGCTAGTCCAAGTCCTAATCCAAATCAGATTTGACACAATTCATCAATTTTGACACTGGACTCAGATTTAAATGTCTGAGTTTTGGGGAGAAAATTAAAGAGCCTTTGATTGTCCAATGATGATGATTGTTACCACAGAATCAGAAAGACAGAATGTTTCTATAGTCATGATGTACAATGTTATGCATACACACCAATGGTGAAATCCAAACTTTTTTACTACCAGTTCTGTGGGCGTGGCTTTGTGGGCATGGCTTGGTGGGTGTGGCAGGGAAAGGATAATGAGAAATCTCCATTCCCTCCCCACTCCTGGGGGAAGGATATTGCAAAATCTCCATCCCCACCCCACTCTGGGGCCAGCCAGAGGTGGTATTTGCTGGTTCTCCGAACTACTCAAAATTTTCACTACTGGTTCTCTGAAGTGCTCAAAATTTCTACTGCCAGTTCTCCAAACTGCGCAAAATTTCCACTACCAGTTCTCCAGAACCTGTCAGAACCTGCTGGATTTCACCCCTGATACACACACATACTCCAACTCCAAAATGTTGCTCGTGCTGAAAAGTCTAAGCCAGGGGTGTCGAACTCAATTTCATTGAGGGCCACATCAGGGTTGTGTTTGACCTTGGGAGGCCAGGGTGGGCATGGCCACTCTGACGTCGCTTGTGTCACGGGCACCTGTGGTGGCAGCCCTCTACCAGCTCTGTTTTTGGCGGCAACGGCTTTCTGCAACTCTTTGCCAGCAAAGACAGAGTTTGTGAGGGCTGCCCATGGGAAGGTCGGTCCTTCCCTGTTTCCAGGGTGGCCCCGCAATCAGATCTAAGCACCCTGCAGGCCAGATCTGGCCCCCAGGCCTTGAGTTTGACACCCCTGGCCTAAGCAAAGATCATAGCATTTTCATTTAGCATCAGTTGGGACTTCTGCTTTCTATTTCTCATATTTAAAACCAAAGGATGACTGCTTTGATATAATTCCAAACCATTTCAACTTCTGTGTCTGAAGTTTAAATAATTCAATACTGATACAACTACATGATTTCCATCCATTTTTCATCCTTTTATAAATAAACTCAGAGGTATATAAGAAGAAACAGCACATGATAAACAAAACAGATTTTAAACTGTGCATTTTTCTAATGGTCTATTTGACTGAGCAACAAAGGTTCTGCTGCCTTCCACTTTTACTGTTTTTCCTTTGACACAATTTTGCATCCATTGAGAAATGGCAACCTAGAGTTAACCAGGTGGGGGAGCTCTTTACAAAAATGCATAGACTGTCACTTGAGTTGGTCATTTACTGCTTTCTCTCATTTCTCAGAAATGTCACCAAGTAGCATAAAATGAATTTTGCATAAAGACTTGTAAAAGACGATAATGTTTTTGCCTCAGGTTAGTAGCATTTGAAATGTGGAAAGGAAAAAAAAGAAGAAAGAAATTAAACAAAGAGGACCCCAAATTAATCAGAAGCTTTTAGAAATTCATTTGGGAATTGGCCAGATATTTCTTTTCTTTCTCTCATTAGGCCATTTAACACATCTTCCCCCACCCTTTCCTTGAAGAAAGTAAGTAGTCAGAAAGTTGGGAGTCGTGATATCTTCCAATTACACTTCTGTGCAGAGTAATGTAAAGTTATGAGGTATAATGAAGGCCTACGGGAGACTATTAGCACTGGGTTTTTTTCAGAAATGGCAAAAGGCTTCCTTTAAATATTTATTTTAGTCCCTAACCCATATGTGATTTTAAAAGGATTTATCGAACAAGCCTCAGCATCAAAAAGGCAGAATGGCACTATAGAAGAAATGAGGAGGTGCTTTCAATTCAGTATTTTCCCCCCATTAAGCATACTTTGTTGTTGTTAGTTGCAAAGCCATGTCCGACTCAGTCCAACCCCATGGAAAAGCATTCCTCCAGGCCTTCCTGTCCTCAACCATCCCACAGAGTCCATTTAAGCTCACACCTACTGCTTCAGTGACTCCATCCAGCCACCTCATTCTCTGTCATCTCATCCCCTTCTTTTGCCCTCAATCTTTCCCAGCATTAGGCTCTTTTCCAGTGAGTTCTTCCTCCTCATTAGGTGGCCAAAGTATTTGAGTTTCATCTTCAGGATCTGGCCTTCTAAAGAGCAGTCAGAGTTGATCTCCTCTAGGACTGACCGGTTTGATCACCTTGCAGTCCAAGGGACTCGCAGGAATCTTCTCCAGCACCATAGTTCAAAGGCCTCAATTCTTTGGTGCTCAGCCTTTCTTATGGTCCAACTTTCACAGCCATACATTGCAACTGGGAAAACCATAGCCTTGACTATACACACTTTTGTTGGCAGGGTGATGCCTCTCCTTTTTAGTAAGATGTCTAGATTTGCCATAGCTTTCCTCCCCAGGAGCAACCCTAAACGTGTGATCAAACATCATGTAAACACTTGGTTATAGCCATTAGTTCAAATATTTTTATTTCTTATCTTTAGCAAAAGGGCTGTTGAAGTTCTACATTATTATGTCCATTCTTTATCATTTTATCTGAAAAATAATATGTATGGATGCTTATATTACTAAAAATGGCTTAATAGCTTTAAGTCTAAATATAAAAATCCATCTAATTCCCTGTGCTAATTCCGAAACCAAAATGAATACACTCCAGGAAGTTATCTTAAAAATACACTTATGTAAGTTCTCATAATGTGTATCTCTATTTCTAAAAATGAAATATTTGACATTAAAAAAATAAACAGTTCCCATTAAATTATGTTTGATTGAAGAATTGAACATGTCACAACACTTAATACACATAGTTATCACTTACTGAGTTGCTCATTTTGCAACTGTTTGAAGTTATGACAGTGTTAAAAAAAATCAGTTTTGGAACCAGTTCTTTCATTTATGAAATTGCAGCAATGCACATTCACATGATCACCATTCATGTGCTTCACAATGAGCTTCCAATAAGCCAAGTTAATAGAAAGCACAGAAAGTCATGGTAACTGGATTCAACTGATTTATTTCATGACTGAATGGACAGTGATGTGGTAAGCCCACGGCAGTCACATAATTTTCTGCTTGGCAACTATGGTGCTTAGCAATGGAATTGTCAATCCCAGTTGTGGTTTCTAAGCAAGAACTACCTGTAGTTCATATTAAATGGTGTTTAGCAACTGATACTGTTTTAAGTTTCATAGTTCCTATTACCAGAGCTCTAAAGCAAGTAATAATATATTTTTCTAATGGATTTGGCCAGTTGTGGAATTAGGCCACCATTTCAAATGCTGTCTAGGGCAGGGATGAAATGTAAAATTTGTTACTACCGGTTCTGTGGGCATGGCTTGGTGGTGGTAGGGTAATGTGACTGGATGGGCGTGGCCAACTTTTTTAAAAAAAAACTTTTCAAAGTATTTTTTCTAATGCTTTGGAAAGCCTCTGCTGATCAGGAACTCAGCTGGGATTGTCAGAAAGGCTTTTTAAAAAATACCTCTCTGCCATCAGGCAACTCAGCTGGGATTCCATCACTACCAGATCGGGCGATCTGGTCCGAACCGGGAGCATTTCATCCCTGATCTAGGGATGATATGAGTTGTATATTGTTACATGTTATATTTTGCCCTGGTCTCAGCCACCTAATTTTATGCAAAATAAAATGCTATACAGTTCTTTGGTAATAGCACACAAACTTAAAACATGAGCTTGAAAAGGATTCTTGAACTTCTAAAAAAAAGCATGATTTTTTATTGTTTTATTATATTTTAAGCCTGCTTTATTACTAGAAATTACACTAAAACATGGTTACCTTCTACAAGCACATTCATAATCTTGGTGTTTTACCCTATGGGTAAAAGTAAATAACTTTTTTGGGAGGAAGGAAAATAGATGGGTTTGCCTTCTCTCCCCCAGCATTCCAAACCTGTGACTATCAATTCTTCTGAAAAAGCAGAAGATGCTATTCAGTCCATACATAAATGAACAACATTGATGCTTTTGTTGTTGTTGTTGAACAATTTCAGAAGCTGAATAAGAACAGGAAAGAGCATAGAAGCAAGTTTTTGTTTGCCAGGTTATTTCAAGGGAATTACAAGCTAAGAAGCAGAAAATGACTGAAGACCTTAACTAGATCGTAGACTAGGAGATATTGTTGTAAATTTCAAATGGGGAGATGTTGGAGTCCCATAGGAATCTTGACTTCCTCAGGACTCAGGAACCTGCTGAGATTTCCCTGAAAAACTATTCACCTATGTTTAGTTTTGTTACCTGCTGACTGCTGTGGTACTTCTGTCTTGGCACTTCCATCTATTTTATAAAATTGCCTTCAAGAGGTAGAAAATATTGAAATGGCAAAAGAGAGATGAAAACACACAAGAGCTGCCTGGGAATGAACTTGTGCCTCAGTAATCTAAACTGCCTCCTTGCATATTGTATTATTTCATGGTTTTTTTGAACCACATTGCTCTGAGCCTTTATTTATTCCCCACTCTAATTTTTAAGCATTTCTTTAAAAGAGAGAGATGGCATCCTTACAGACATGTGCTGTAAAACTCCAGTCGGCCAAGAGATGGTAGCAGAGAGCTCTGTGTTCAGTTTTCAACACAGACTTAATTTTCAACCCTCAGTTTTCAGAAAATCACCCATGGAGTTAAAGCATTACATTATCCACTTAACAGCCCAGATAAATTTATCAGCTTAACATAATAATCTACCTGCCGAGTTCTATGTTCAGAAGTTTTGAACAGGATTTGTATTTTTCTGAGGAAAAATACCAAGAGGTTACATTTGCAAAAATAAAAAAAAGCTTTCTTAATAATACAGGAGAGATGGCACTGACATATTAAGCTAGATTTAGGCAATCCCTTCACCTAAATCATACACTGAACTCCACACCAATTCTTTTTAATTTAGGCAATTGCATATATATCATCAAATACCCAAGATATTTCAACATTAAATCAATAATGGAGTCTTTCACAAAGAAAATATAATTATGGCTGGCAAAGTATTCCTACTGACTTGATGGGTTGACTGGGGCTCAGGGGATGGATGGGGAACATAAATGCCAAAAAGTCAATCGTCCTATGCTTAAAAAAATAACAAGAGTTATTTATTGATTAAGATGAGTTCTACAACTTGTATAAACCAAGTCCTTCAAATGTGCAGTATTTCATACAATTGGCATTTTTTATTTTATTTTATTTATTTATTTCATCAAGCATGTATTAGATAACAGATATAAATATAAACATGATTATGAATACATGAAATGGATATGAATAAAAGGGGACATTAGGACAGACATGGTAGGCACGTTGGTGCACTTATGCACGCCCCTTACAGACCTCTTAGGAATGGGGTGAGGTCGACAGTCTAAGGTTAAAGTTGTGGGGGTTTGGGGAAGAAACCACAGAGTCAGGTAGTGCATTCCAGGCATTGACCACTCTGTTGCTGAAATTGTATTTTCTGCAATTGAGTTTGGAGTGGTTTATCTTAAGTTTGTATTTATTGTGTGCTCATGTATTGTTGTGGTTGAAGCTGAAATAGTCATTGACAGGTAAGATATTGTAGCAGATAATTTTATGTACTACGCTTAGGTCAGACCGTAGGCGGGGTAGTTCTAAGTTGTCTAAGCCCATACTTTCAAGTCTGGTGGCATAAAGTATTCTGTTGCAAGTAGAGGATTGGAGGACTCTTCTCGTGAAATATCTCTGGACTCGCTCAATTGTATTAATGTCCGATATGCAGTGTGGGTTCCAGACAGATGAGCTGTATTCAAGAATTGGTCTAGCAAATGTCTAGCAAATTTTTTTTGCATTTTTTTAATGTTTAGTAATGTTTAAATTTTTCATAAGTAGTAAGACGTAAACAGATGAGCTAGAAACTAAAACGTTATTCAACCTTCTTTGTAGTTTCTGAGATATTGGCACCTTTAGACATACACTAAGCACCCTCAAGACTTGGAAACTTGCTTTTTGTAAAGGGAAATATTTACGGGAAGCTACAGAGTACCTGCATCTCCATCAACTATTTTTCCCACTGTGTTCCTACAAAACAGAATGTGCATACAGCCTTGGCAAGAATTCCTTCCCTGCTGTGTTCAGATATGCTGCCGCCACTCGGTCTTATAGTAAACACAAAGAACAAGAAGCCACCATGAAGATGATTGCTACACGGCAAGAAGCAACTCGAAGAGCCGCTCTCAATTATCTGTCGCAGGCTCTTCCAAGCTATTACCCAGTTATCCAGGATCCCTGCTGGTACTGAATAAATCAGTTTGGAAAGCCTTTGGGGCATACTTAGCCCATCCTGAATGACCTCTATTATCTTGTTATATGTATGACCTACTGTATGCCCATACATTACAGTATACCTCTGGAATCTTTTAAATAATATTCCTAGCATTTAAAAAAAGAAAGGAAGAATGAAGACAAAGCAGCGGAAAAGGTTGTGGTTCACTGCAGCTGAAATTAATATGGTTCATGAATAGCTAAGGCTGCAGCCACTGATGCCCAGTTGTTTTCTCTGGGTGGTGCAAAGGACATACATCAGCGGTCATTTCTTAAGTATAGGGAATACTTGTTGTTATAACAGCAAGCTGCTATACACCTATATTTGTGAGAAGAATTCTGCTTTTGTTTTTTCTTTTCTTTCGTATTAGCCAAGCAGCAGCTGTTATTGAGAGATCTTGCAATCTCTTCATTGGAAGAAATACCTATGTGATAAAACAAAAGAGCAGGGATTTTATCCCAACTGGCTAGTTCAAATGTGCATTTTGTTTCATTGCCAAAACATCAAGGCCAGAAACTGTGGAAGCACGGATCATGTATTACTCAACAGTTGGGAATCTTTCAGGAAATTTCAGGAGAAATGGCTTTCTCCATCTTTGTACGTTGACCTGACATTGCTTAAATTCTACCTTCAATGTAATTGGTTGCCAGAGCTTATTAGGGATAAATAAAAATGCACAAATATAAGGTAGAGGAAGGTCATGTGGTTGTTCAGAACAATAGACAAATTTGTCCTATGCTGGGTTTTTGTTTTTTTTTACTACTAATTCTACTAATGTTAGTTGATCTCCCTATTTTTCTTCTTGGGCCAGAGATGGATCCACTTCAGGGGTATGGAAATATAAACTGCTGTTCTGCATACAGGAGAAGAAGAGACACATCCTGCTATTTTGGATTATTTATTTATTTTATTTTTATTTTATTAAATTTGTATACCGCCCTTCTCCTGCTGGACTCAGGGCGGTGCACAGCCAGAAATAAAAAACATTCCAATACAAAATTGAAAAAATTAAAAGAATTATACAACTTTGGCCCAAAACTTAAAATATCCCAGCTAAAACCCATAGACAATTAAAAAGCTAACATCTCAAAAAGGGGAGGGGGGGTTACGCCAGCCCTGCTTGGTGGAAAAGAAAAGTTTTTAGGGCATGGCGAAAAGCCCGGAGATCTGGTATCATGCATATCTCCGGGGGCAAATCATTCCAGAGGGCAGGCGCTGCCACAGAGAAGGCTCTCCCCCTGGGGGTCGCCAGGCGACACTGCCTGGCTGACGGCACCCTGAGGAGTCCCTCTCTGTGGGAGCGTACTGGTCGGTGGGAGGCTGTCGGCGGCAGAAGGTGGTCCCACCAATACCCAGGTCCAATGCCATGGAGCGCTTTAAAGGTGGTAACCAACACCTTGAAGCGCACCCGGAAGGCCACTGGAAGCCAATGCAGCTCACGCAGGAGAGGCATCACATGGAAGCACCCCCTCACTCCCATAATCCCCCACGCGGCCCCATTCTGCACCAGTTACAGCCTCCGGGGGCTCCTCAAGGGGAGCCCCATGTAGAGAGCATTGCAGTAGTCCAGGCGGGAAGTGACGAGTGCCTGAGTGACTGTGCGTAAGGAGTCCCGATTCAGAAAGGGACGCAACTGGCAAATCAGGTGAACCTGATGAAAATGACTACCCCACTAATGTCTAGAAATATATTGTACCCCTCTTATTTTGCCTGAATAGAGAGAGTCTTCACTTGTACCTAAGTGCAGCACAATCCTTTCTTGATGACCTCTTTCTTTTCTGCTGAATCCTTACAATGCTGCTTTCATCTGAGTTCCCAACTTATCCAAGGTGTGGAGTCATCATTATTGTAAAATAGTGTCTTCCCTCTTATTCCAACACAGGTTTTATCTTGGATGCAATCCAACAGGCTTCACTAACCATTCAGTTGGTGATGCAGTTGGGTGACTCTATGGGTGGGATCAAGCTCTGAACCACTTAGGCTGGTGTGACCATGCCTCTATTCTCTGATTTTTGGGATATTATCTTCCAGGCTGCTCTGCTTTAGACTATGAGAGAGTCAATATAAGAATAAGTTCCAAGCCTGATAAAGACAAACAGACCTCCCCTTCTTGCTTTGTTCCTTTCTCTGCTCACTCAACTATTCTTCAGACTGTTTTTCAGCCTAGGCTCTTATTGTATAATTATGTACATAAAGAGCTTTTGGCCTAAAATACTTACTTGAATCAAACTCTGTCCCATCATTTTAAAGTTTGCAATGAATGAATGAATGAATGAATGAATGAATGTCTCTGAATTGTGTATTAGAGAGACGCAGATCAGAATTTTTCAATAGAAAGATATATGTTTAATTTCAGGAGCATCCAAGGGAAAGGACATGTTCAGCAGTCAAACTGGGAGGCAGAACTGTGGGCAATGTATGATTATTCTTTTATGTTCATGTGAGGCACATTAAAAAGGGATGGGATGTTGGTCATCTGGAGGTACCTGCCTTTCTCATGCAGTTTATCTCCCTTCCATCCCCAATAGGTATTCCTGTAGATATAACACACATACATACACACATACAAGCTCATAATTTCCCTAGGTTCGGTTGTATTATTGTTCTGATGAAATTACATTCTGATCATCTTGGATGATATACTTTTTAAAATCCAGTAAGAGGGACACGGTGGCTCAGTGGCTAAGACACTGAGCTTGTCGATCAAAAGGTCGGCAGTTCAGCAGTTCAAATCCCTAGTGCCGTGTAACGGGGTGAGCTCCCATTACTTGTACCAGATTCTGCCAACCTAGCAGTTCGAAAGCACATAAAAAATGCAAGTAGAAAAATATGGACCACCTATTTGTAATAGTGTTCTGTGTGCCTTTGGTGCTTAGTCATGCCTGCCATATGACCACAGAGACATCTTTGGACAGCGCTGGCTCTTCAGCTTTGAAACAGAGATGAGCACCGTCCCCTAGAGTTGGGAACAACTAGCACATATGTGTGAGGGGAACCTTTACCTTTTTACCTTTAGAAGTTCTACATTTTGGGCATCAATCATCAATAGATTTTACTCACACGTATCTAAATGCACATTTTTTTCCCTTCCTGGGTGGCAAAATACAGATAGAAATCTTGTGAGCATGATTAAAAGGGATACTCTGATATGGAATGTGATAAAGATCCATGTTGGAAGTGTTTTCCTTCATTTTATCTTATTAACTTAGCAGTTGTAAATGAAAAAGGAAAGTCAAGGATAGGTTCCCCCTCTTCCACAAAAAAACAAAAAACAAAGTCCCAAGTAACTATTTTCACTAAAACAGCACTAAAGTAATGGCACTTTGGACACACATTTTTTGCACAGTGTAACAAAGGGTACAAAGTTGATGGGAAATATACCCTGAGGATAACTTCTATTTATACAAATAAATAGAGTCAAAAATGTGCCCAGCTTTCAAAACAACTGACACAGTGTGGGTTGTCTCAATTGAAAAGTGCTCTGTGGCTTATTTTGGATGGCTTGTTCACACACACACACACACACACACACAAACACACCATAATTTAATTCATATAGTGGTTATAGTGGTTTTATTCATCTAGTGGTCATCTAGGGATGTAGTGGCTCAGTGGCTAAGACGCTGAGCTTGTCGATCAAAAGGTTGGCAGTTCAGCGGTTTGAATCCCTAGTGCTGCATAATGGGGTGAGCTCCCGTTACTTGTCCCAGCTTCTGCCAACCTAGCAGTTCGAAAGCATGTAAAAAATGCAAGTAGAAAAATAGGGGCCACCTTTGGTGGGAAGGTAATAGCGTTCTATGCGCCTTTGGCATTTAGTCATGCCAGCCACATGACCACAGAGATGTCTTCAGACAGCACTGGCTCTTTGGCTTTGAAATGGAGATGAGCACCACCTTCTAGAGTCAGGAATGATTAGCACATATCTGCGAGGGGAACCTTTACCTTTACCTTAGTCGTTATCAGTCATGTATGAACTAGTCCTTCCAGGATTAATTCACTGAATCAGATCTTAATACTCTTCTATCTGGCTCCATCATATTATCATCCATCATACAGCCCTCAGAGGAAGTAAAAGTTGGCAAACCAACACTTTCCCTTTCATGCACCCGAATCCTGTGAGTTTAACTTGTGGAATGGAGCCACAAGTTATGCTGAGATTCTCTTTTTTTTTTTCATTTTTACTTCTCCTTCAGTCATTACACTATTCACATCATAGAAGGAATTTGCATCTTAAAAGGACTGTGTGAGCTGTCACAGTTGCAAGTGAAATGACTAAATAATGACAGGAACCATTCAGTAAATATTCAGCGAGGAAAGAGAGAGAGAGTGTGTGTGAGAGAAGCAAAAAATGGGAACAATTGTCAGGAGTGCCTGTTTTGCTGCTAGGGCAATTAGGAAAGCTCAGACTGAACAATGAAAGGAAGGGTCAGAAATGTAGACATGCCTTTGTTCTGAGCCTGTTCTTCTAGAAAGGTAATGATGGCTCACAGCTTTGCTCCACTATCACTTGTATATTCTTTGCTGAATAATTAGGCCAAGAATGATTTTGCACATTTCACTTTACTTTATAACATGTAGTTCCTGTTTATTATTATATTATATTATTATCATTATCATTCCTCCTCCTCTTCTTCTATCTTCCTGTCTACTTACCTCTCTTTTTTATAGTTTAATCAAGGGCAATCAGGAACATAGCTTTTTAGGATGACTTTATAAAATGCTTTGTTGTTATCATATTCAATGGGTTTTCCTAACTGACCAAATCTGAGTATCTCTGACAATTCATAATTAATAATGGTGGGATGAAAAAAAATATATCCCAAAAATGTATATAGAAATATAATAGAGAGTATTACCAGGGGTGGGCTTCAAAAATTTTACCAAGGGCTCTCTGCCTGGTTACTGGGTGGGTGTGGGCATGGTGGGCATGTCCTAGTTGGCTTCTTCCACCATGGCAGGGGGGGCATTTTTGCCCTCCCCGGGCTCCAGAGGCCAGAAATGGGCCCATTTCTGGCCTTTCTGAACTTCCGGTAGGCCCGTTTTTTGCCCTCTTCAAGCCCCCACACGTGCCCTGCACTTACCTGCATCCAAAACAGGCCACGTGGGGACTAGGATGGACGGGGTGGAGTGGGTGGGGCCAGCCAGGAGTGGGATTTGGGGGTTCTCCGAACTGCACAGAATCTTAGCTAGAGGTTCACCCAAACCCCTGTGAACTCCCTGCAGCCCACCTCTGAGTTTTACTATCTGTTTCCCTTATAGTCACAGCAAGTTCTTTACACAACATGTAGCAGAAAAGGTATTCCAGTCTAGGAATGAGAGTAGCAAGACATTTTTGGCCCATATTAGGGCATAGATTGGGTTTAGATAATTAAAGTCATGAACATTTGAAAGTTTAGGTAGACATGGAACTGAGGTTAGAAAACAATGCTTTTCAATGCCAGTGTCAGTGTGGTGTAACAATTTCCCTGTTACTTAGATCCCTCCTTGAGGACTTTCAGGAGGTTATTTAAAAATTAACTTTTCCAGAGATTGTTTTAATAATTTGCAGCTACTGAATTTTTTTTTAAAAAATATTATTTTTTAAAATATTATTACTATGGTATATGGTTCATTTAGTTTTATCTTTAATCTTTTTTTATGTTTAATCTTATGGTGGATGTTTTAACTTTTTTTTCATATCTTATATACTGCCAAGAATTATGAGATTTACATCAGCAGGATTTTTTAAATTTACAAAATACATTCTATTTTTTCCTTCAACTGAAGATTCCCCTCTCCCCTCCCCTCCCCTCTCATCCCCTCCCGTCCCTTCCCCTCCTCTCCTCTCCTCTTTCTTGTATCTTATTTTTTAAATTGTTCCTTTAAATTTGTATTCTTTATTATATTAAAAAAATACTAATAAAAATAAAATAATTTATGCTTAAGTTGCTTTGCACTCTGTCTTTGTAAGGATTTGTCGGAACTGGTGAACTCCCCCCCCCTTTTTTTGAAGAGCTTCTTCCAAGCATACCAGCTTCTTCCTTCTTGTTTCTCAATGATCCTATTTTGCTTACAGTCTCATGAGCCCTCACTCTCTGAGTTTACAGTGGGAAGAATGATAGCGTACTATTCCTAGAGACAGACCATCTTTTTTCATGTCTTCTTCCATCTTCCTTCATTAACCCCTGAGCAGAAATAATTTGTGATGACATCTGCACCACAAACCTGTGTTGACACTGTAATAGACTTAACTATGGGCTATTCTCAAGCTGACCGAAGCCTCTAAGATGACTGAAGACCTGCATAGCTACCATCTATTGACTATTCCATAGGGAAGAGTTTATTTAGGAGAACAGCAGCCCAATTCATACTGAGGTATTAAGCCTGGATTCTAAATGTGATCCTATCCAGTGGCAACTGAGGGATCACATAACTGTAAAAAAGACTTCTACCTATTAAGAAAAAAGTCTAGATTCCATCCTTCTCATGACATCTTTCTTTTAGAAGAAATAAAACAATCTGGTGGCTGGTGGCAGTCTGAAGAGATAGAAGTCAAGTACAGAATTATTCTCTTTATTCAGAACTGGGTCAGAATGTCCTTTGGGTCACATGGCTTTGCCAGTTTTATAAAAAGAAATCAGGGCAAATGCCTACAATCCAAAGTTTTATATGCCACAATTAGCAGGCAATAATATTGAATAGACTTCTAAAATGTTTTGGATCCAGTGCCAAAAAGCTACTTTGGAGCACGTGTGGCACAATCTGCTACTCTAAATCAGGGAGAGAAAAAAAAGATGTGTATGCATTAGAGAGTTGAAAATAAGTGCTTTGCTTATGCCTGCCCCACCCCAAATATATCCTTTGAGATGTATTTCTAAACCACCATTCAGCCCTAATATTTAGTCTCATATTTGCTGAGTTCTCCACAGGAAAGTTCCTCTGCTAGAGACCTGGAGAAAACCTGGATGATATGGGATATCATTCGGCAAGCCAAATGCCACCATAAATCATGCAGTGCAATATTCAAAGAGTTACAAAGGTACAGTCCAGTCAGGTGAAACCTGCTGACCATTGTACATTCAGCACTTCTTCATACAGTCCAATAATGCCTCAAAATGCTCTTTGATATGAAGGCTGTTGTATAGTATAAATTAAATTTCCACAAACAATGTCAAATCAGCTGTTATCAGAAACTCATCATAGCAAAATACCAGATATTGTGGTGCCGCTGGTATAATAACAGAAAGCATAGACGTCTTGCTTTCAGAATAAATGGATATTGCATGATATGAAAGAATAAAGCTTGCCTAGAAACTCGAGAACTGTAACCCTTCAGAGACAACCAGCAACTTAAATTCCATAATATGTACATCTGAAGGGACAAGGATATATCCTTGGTAGAAAAAGAAATGAATGAAAATATACTGTTGACTGGTATTTTTTTCATTTTTCTGGAGGCATATTGTTACCACCACATTTTCTTCTATGATAAGTGGCCATTCATACAGGTAGTCCTTAACTTACAACAGTTCACTTAGTGACAGTTCAATGTTTCAATGATATTGAAAAAAAGTGATTTATGACCATTTTTCATACTTATGACCATTGCAGCATCCCCATGGTTACGTGATTTACATTTGGATGCTTGACAACTGACTCACATTTATGATGGATGCAGTGTCCTAGGAATATGTTATCACTTTTTGCAATCTTCCGACAAGCAAAGTCAATGAGGAAACCAGATTCACTTAACCGCCATGTTACTAATTTAACAACTGCAGTGATTCACTTAACAAATGGCAAGAAAAGGCATAAAATGGAGCAAAACTCACTTCTTGTGAAGCTATGGCTCCACAAGAAGAATCAGGATCCTCTGAAAGTGATCAGAACTGAAACAAGATCATCAAATATCTAGGAATCATGTTCATTAAATTCTATGATCCTATGAATTGCTGTTCATTGTGATTTCTGAAAATCATGAGGGATCAGGTAGGAATTGACAATATAGAATTGGGAGTTGCAACTCAGTCTCACAGCCTCCTGTTGAGCAGTATAGTTTAAACCAGGGGTGTCAAACTGATTTCTTTGAGGGCTGAATCAGCTCTGTAGTTCTCCTCCACAGGCCAGCTGGGGTGGGAGAAGATGGGATAGATGCCTCCTGCAGCACTCTGCCAGCCAAAATGGGGTATGGGGAGCAGTGCATGGCCCCCACCTCATTTTGGCTGCCAGAGGCACCACAGGCTGGTCCTTTGTTATTTACAGGCCGGCCCCACAGGCTGGATCTGGTCCATGGGTCTTGAGTCTGACAACCCTGGTTTAAACTATTCATGCCATGAAATCACTAGAAAGGAGCAAATTTGAATGGGGAAGGGGGCTAGGAAATGTTGGCTTTCCAGAGGTAACACAATAGCTCAAAAACGAAAATTCTGCAAAATAAAAAAAGCTACAGAAAAGGTGGGAAGAGAGACATACAAAAGGTAATTCTACCATGTAATGATAAGCAATTTTGCTTCAGGACACGCAAGTCACAATTCTTTTTTGAAGTGCTTTGCAAAAGTAATTAATTCTGTTAGAAAACAAAAATAGACATTTATTTTAAAATCCATAATTTCATGTGGAGGCTAACTTCAATTTCTTCTACTTCTTCTATCATTTGTCAAATTTCTTACCGAGGAATACCTCTGGCATATCTCCATTTCTCAGCAGTTTATAGAAGCCTTGTCTGCATCTGTAGTTTTCAGAAGTAATATCCATCAATGGAAAGATGAGTATACAGTATATATATTTCCCTAATCTGCAACAACTTTTCTTCTATAAAAAAAAAGTGAATCTGTAAAATGTTTTGATCTGTGACAAAAGGTATCTAAAGATGTACTCTATGTATTTCTGCAAGCTACCACAAAAAGTTAAACATGCTATCCTGAGGTGAAGAAGAGGATGAAGAAACAACATGAAGGATGAAGAAAAAACAATCTAGCTCCAAAATCCTTATGTTATACTTACTTTCAGTGGTGGGATTCAAATTTTTTTACTACCAGTTCTGTGGGCGTGGCTTGGTGGGCATGGTGTGGCTTGCTGGGTGTGGCAGGGGAAAGGATACTGTAAAATCTCCATTCCCACCCCACTCCAGGGGAAGGATACTGTAAAATCTCCATTTCCATCCCACTCCATGGGAAGGATACTGTAAAATCTCCATCCCCTCCCCACTCCAGGGGAAGGATACTGCAAAATCCCCATTTCCTTCCAATCAGCTGGGCCTCGAGAGGCAGAGAATAGATGGGGGCGGGGCCAGTCGCAGGTGGTATTTACCGGTTCTCCAAACTACTCAAAATTTCTGCTACTAGTTCTCCAGAACTGGTCAGAACCTGCTGAATACCACCTCTGCTTACTTTTCAGGGTTTGGGCTGGTTTGCTCCTAAGTATGAGTTAATTTGCCTGCAAATGTCACTGCAATGCTTATGTTCACAAAATATGCTGATCCACAAATAACAAATTTGGGAGAATTAACATGTCATTCTGAACCATAAACTAACCACATTTGGTTTGTGCAACATGCTAAGTGTTCTTGACCAGTTTATGGCTCAGGATGTCATGTGAATATACCCTATTAATAAGAGATATAGCTTTATTAGGGTTTCAAATGTAATCAATAAAAACCCAATGTTTTGACTTCCGAATCCTACTTCTGATTTGATTAATGAATGATATTTATGTAGTTACTTACCAAGCACATCTAAACTATATTAAAGTAACCAAAATATCTTTACCATCCATCCCCAAGGCATGGCACAACTTTTGAGCACCCCTAATGTTTGGAAATCGAAAGTTGGAAAATTGGACACACCCTAATTTCCTGACTCAGTCAAGTCAAAGTAGGCAGTGATTTTGAGTGGTGCTGGCATAATTCTCCATCATTATGATATAAGGTGCAGTGAGTAATGCACAATACCTGCACAACGTTTTAACTGAAAGATTCATACATGATGAAATTTTAACTCTGATGATTTATACTACTTATACCAAGTACATGATCTAAATGAGAAGTTCAGGTTGAATCTTTCATCTGATTCCCAAGCAAGCATGATATGCCACACTTAGAAAATATTCGCTTCTTTCTAAAAGTGACATTTTCTCCTAAAAAGAATGCATACCTCTTCTCCAGAAATCATATTAGTCCAATAGATTACAGTACCATAGGTGGCGCACGGAGCCATATCGGTGGGCACGCAAGCATTGCCCTAGCTCAGCTCTGGTGCACACAGCTGATTTTCGGGCCTTCCGGTCCCATCAGAAGTCAGCAAATGAGCCATTTCCGGCTTCCAGAGGGCTTCCGGGGTGGGAAGGCTGTTTTCGCCCTCCCCAGGCTCCACGAAAACCCCTGGAGCCTGGGTAGGGTGAAAAACGGGCCTACCGAGCCCACCGTGCCATCGCGTGCCAAAAGTGTGTGGAGTGTGTGTGTGGGGGGTCATGCACGCATGCATGAGGGGTGGGGCACATTAAATTATGGGGGTGGGCACGCACATGCGCGACCCCCTGCATTCCCTGCTTTTGGCATGCGATGGCAAAAAGGTTAGCCATCACTGCCAAAGGTTCTTGGGAAGTACTAAATGTGTATGAAGTCCAACACTTGCTAAAACTGACAGCTGTTGTTTCACGTTGTTGTGAACAAATGATGATGATGATGATGATGATGATGATGATGATGTACCAGGAGACGCCAGAGTTAAAGAAAAAGAACTGGAAAAAAATCATGAAATATCACAACCTGGCCATCAAAACTACACGATTATGGATGAAACATGTAACAGTGATATCCATTGTCATCGGGGCACTTGGTAACATGTCCAAGAATTTTGCAAAACACATCAAGAAATTGCAGCTTCCTGCTATAACACTAGTGGAACTGCAAAAAACTGCGCTACTCGGAACATCGTATATTTTAAGAAGATACTTGGTTGATTCCTAGGATGCTGAGCCATTAGAACCAGTCAATGGTATTTATGAAACATTTTTAAATGATCAGTTGACTGAGTTTCATGTTTAATGAATAAAAGAGATAATAATAATAACAACAACAGCATAGATTACAAATAGTAGCATGACAGAAAACAACAGTGGTATCTTTGAATATCTGCAAGAAATAAGACTTTCTTGCAAGCAAGATTTGATGGGACCACAAAATAGGCATAGTAATAGAAAACGAAGAAGCTAAAATGCTCTGAGAGTTCAGGATTCAAACAGAAAAGTACCTACTACATAACACTCTTAACAATTGTTGATTAAAGCTTACATTCTGAGATGATACTTTTAATATTATTAAATAACAGCTTACAGGTAGTTATTGACTTACAACAGTTGATTTAATGACCATTCGAAGTTACAATGGCACTGACTATTGACCGTTTTTCACATGATATTTATAGCAACTCCATGATCATGTGATCAAAACTCAAGTGTTTGATTCATACTTATGACCATTGCTGTGTGTACCAAGGTCATGTGATCACCTTGTGCAATTTTTTGACAGGCAAAGTAAATGGGGAAACCAGAGTCACTTAATAACTGTGTTACTAATTTAACAACTGCAATGATTAACTTAACAACTGTGACAAGAAAGGTCATACAATGGGGAAAAACTTACTTAACAAATGTCTCACTTAGCAACAGAAATTTTGGGCTCAGTTGTGGTCATAAGTTGAGGACTACCTGTATTGTATTGCCTAACCCAGGTGTTCTGGGATGGACTCGATAGGTAGATAAAAATGCCAAATCCAGTTTAATCTTCTGGCTGACTGGACAACTCACTATAACAGTAACAGGCAAATACCCTACTTTTCGGAGTATAAGATGCACTCCCCCCCATGCAAAAGAGGGTGAAAATTTGGGTGCATCTTATACACTGAATGTAGCCCTGCCCACCCACCAGCCCCCAGCCTTCAGCCATTTTCAGTTTCCACGTGCCACATTTTCGGCCTCTGCATGCTGTTTTATACTTGTTCCAGGCTGTAGGGATCACTACAGCACATCAATGCCTCTATGCCTCACGTTTTTGGTCTCCACGTGACACATTTTTGGCCTCCGAATGCTCCATTTTAGACCTGTTCCAGGATGCAAGGATCGCCACAGCACATCACCAACAACTGCTGCCGATTGCCGCCTCCGCGCATCACATTTTCAGCCTCCGCACACCAAGTTTTTGGCCTCCACATGCCCCATTTTTGGCCCCCATGCAACTTGATTTTGGGTGGTTCCAGGCAGTGGGGATCAGCGGCGGTGGCAATCCCAGCTGCCTAGAACTGCCTGAAAATGCAATGTGCAGAGGCCAAAAATGGGGCATGTGGAGGCCGAAAACGTGACACGCAGAGGCTGAAAATGTGATGTGCGGAGGTGGTGAATGGCGGTGATATGCTGTGTCGATCTCCGCAGCCTGGAAGAGGTCTAAAATGGAGCATTCGGGGGGCAAAAACCTGAGGCACAAAGGGCAAAAACGTGAGGCACAGAGGCAGAGATGGTCTGTGGCAATCCCTGCAGCCTGGAACAGCTGATTGGGGGTATTCCAGGAGGCCGATCCACCTGCCAATCAGTTGCTCATGCTGAATCAGGTTGCAATAATATGCTGAAGCTGACCAGGCTGTTTGCTATTTGCTGCAAGGACACTAGCCAGATGAATACCAATGGATGCTGGTAGGCAGAAGCAGAATTTTTTTTCTTATTTTCCTCCCCCAAAACTAATCTGCATGTCTCTTTTTTAAAAATTTTTATTTATATGCCGCCCTTCTCCGGAGACTCAGGGCGGCTTAAAATGCGTTAAGCAGTAGCCTTCATACTTTTGTATATTTTTATACAAAGTCAGCTTATTGCCCCCACAAACTGGGTCCTCATTTTACCCACCTTAGAAAGGATGGAAGGCTGAGACAACCTGGTGAGCCGGGTGAGAATTGAACTAGCAATAATTGCAGGCAGCTGGATGTTAAATGCTGCCTTAGTAGGAGGCATTAGCCTCCTATGCCACTCAGGCTCCGGAGCGTCTTATACTCCAAAAAATACGGTAGATTTCCTTCCACTGCAAAGAAGTCCTATCTCCTAGCAAATCAATTTCCCATCCTTTCTGCTCATCTACTTATATTTCTCTACAAAAAGCTACACTTAAGGAATGTCCAGAAAACTTCAGCTACTTCAAAACATAACAGCTAGGCTGCTAACTGATACTTAACACTAGACTGACTGCTTGTTGTTTTCCAGGCACAATGTAAGGTGTTTTTTTTTTCTTTTTAAAGCTCTGAATTATTTAGGACACTGCCTATGTTGATACCAATCTCTTCAGACTTTAAGATCAACATTAGAAGCTTTTTTAAAAATGTCCTCACTTTGCTAAATCCGTTTGTCATACACAGAGAAGAGAGTTTGATATACTGAGAAAAAAAGTAGAATTGGGGATTAAGATACCATAGTGTTTAAGCCAAAAATGAAAGCATCACGTTTGCATAATGTGGTCATAAGACATTAAAGTAGCACTTATATTTATGTAATTCTTGGAATAAATTCCATCAAAGAAATGGAATACCGTATTTATAAATACCGTATTTTTCGGCGTATAAGACGTACCGGAGTATAAGATACATCTACCCTTTTTGGTGGGGAAAAGAAGAAAAAGAAACCTCCCTCTTTAGCCTGCTTTACTTTTATTTCCATTTTCAGCATAGCTTGATTAACACAAGAGGAAAAAAAAAATCTGCTCCAGCAATTTACCTCTTTGCAGCAAGCAGCAGAGCCCTGCGCAAAACAGTTGAGAGCATATCAGCTGAGAGCCGGGAGGCCAATCCAATCAACTTGTGCTAATTAGGCTGTGCTGAAGTTGAAAGGAGCTGTTTTTTCTTGCTGTTTGCTTGCAAGGAGGTAACTGCTGGGAGGCAGAGGCCAAAGGGTGGGGGCCAGTGGGTGGGCAGGGCTACATTCAGTGTATAAGATGCACCTAAATTTTTACCCCCTTTTAGGGGGGGAAAAGGTGCATCTTGTACTCCAAAAAATATGGTAAATATTAAAAATTGTACAAATGGTAGCAAAGTAGTCTTTTCTTACATGATGCATCTAGATATGTGAGCCAGGAGGCCATGTTGATAGAAAGTATCAGGATAAGGACAGCTGAGATAGATCACTAAGTTAGTAAAGTGTGCACTGAGTGTTTATTAGAAGCAAAAACCTTGAACAATTTTTCCTCATTCTTCATTCTTAATCAGAAATGTGAAGTTTTATAGAATTCTGCTGACATGGTCATTTTAGCCTTTGCTGGACTGTGGGGGCATTCAGGCTCACTTCATGTGGCCTCTCAGAATGATGAGAAAAACACTGCACATTGTCAATATGTCTTTTTTCACACCAAAGTGCTACAGAACAGTTTTGCCCAATGGCAGAAAAAAAAGATAAAATAGTTGCAATGCTCCTTTTATACAACTAACTCTTGAAGGATTTCTGTAGTTGTTTAATTCCTCTAGAAAATTGTAAAACCATTAGGGATTCACACCTGGCACTTGTCCTACATAGATGAGACATCCACACAGAAGAAATAACTCATATGGAAGAACCATTAGTGAGAATGACACCTACAGAGAGGTTGAAAGTTTTACAGAATGGAAATCAGCCAGCGGAACACATGAGGTCACATTGCATGCCTCCTTTTTGTTCACACATTTCAGTCCTACAGCTGTCTGCTAATAATATATACTATAACAGTTTAAACTGGGGCCTCTTACTCATCTCTTACTTATTCATAACATCTTTGCTTATAATCTTTTAAGTATACATACTCTGCATCACTTTTGCATTTGATTTACCAATAACAAAACCAAAAGGAGGAGAGAACGGAAGTAATTATTATGCATGTTTGTATTTTGTATATGTACAATAGTTCTCATTTCAATATTGTCACCTAACAATGCCCTGGCTACAGAGTTATTCCCATTTGCAACTAATTTTCCAAAGCACCAGAAGGCAAGGCAAGAGGAATGAAGAGATCAAGGAGACAAGCAACTTAAAAGTAAGGAGATCTTTCCTGATAGAACAATTAACCAGTGGAACAGCTTTCCTTCAGAAGTTATGGGTGCTCCATCACTGGAGGCTTTTAAGAAGAGACTGGACAGTTACTTGTCTGGAATGGTATAGGGCCTTGGTGGCACGCAGGACCACCGTCTGATGGCACACAAGCTGTCACCCCAGTTCAGCTCCATTGCGCATGCACACATGCCTCCCCCCAGCCAGCAGGTCTTCGGGTCTCTGCCATACATGCGTGGGGGATGCAGTGTGTGCGGGGGGGAGGCTGTGCATGCATGTGCAGGGCGCATGTGGGGGCTGTGCACACATGCATGGGGGTGCATGTGGGAAGTCATATGTGCATGCATGGGGCAGGGCACATGCAGGAGCTCCATGCACACATGTGGGGGGTTGCATGCATGGGGGCCATGCACACATTGCATTTTGGGGGTTCAAGCATGCGCATGTGCTTTGGGTACTCAGTCTGGAAAAGGTTAGCCATCACTGAGCAGGGGGTTGGACTGGAAGACCTTCAAGGTCCTTCAAACTCTGTTATTCTGGTAGTATACTGTATTATGATTCCAAGATTTCAGAAATGAGACTGTTTTTCCTCCCTCCCCAAAAGTGTATTATACATCATTTTATTCCATCCAAAAAAAAAAAAAATCCAGTGACTTCATTCTCTTAAATTAGGATGGGGCATGGCAAATTCCTGACTGTCAGTAGGAGGGATGCTTGGTTACAGGCATCCTACTCACATTCTCATTTGCAGTGATCGGAGAATCTGTTGAATGTTCCCTTTCTATATGAACTTTCCAAGGACTCCATGGACATCTGAATCACTATACTAGTCATACCACAGAGCAGGAAAGTGGAGAATTTTCCTTCTCCTCCCAAGCTGTCAGATAAGGCAAAAAAAAAATGGGTGTTTTTTATTTCAAATTGTTTATGTCAATTCCAGAAAGAATTAGTTGGAATATCTGATCCAGGAACATGTCAAATATTAGGAGTGACTTTGCATCCAAAGTCCAGTGCCATCTGTAACTCATTATTAATCCCAAATGCTCAGTTTTATGGCTTCCCAATTACTGGTGTCTATACAATCAGGTAGTGGTTTGGGATACATGGATTTCATGAGCAGGACTGGACTTTTATAGCAGACAGAATTGACCTGATCGCATATCTGCTTGTAGCAGGACACTTTTCCACTCACCGTCCCCATTGGTGATTCTGAATGTAATGAAAAATTAAGGATCATAATAGCCAGCAAGATGAATATTTCTCAGAGATAAAACATTCTTGTTATACCAAGTGTACCATCAATAAATATTTCTATATCATGACATGAATAATATAAACAGTTGGTGTAAGGGACAGAGCTGTGAAAAGCTTCAACTCAGAATGTTGATTGAAAAGCAATTCAATCAAATATCCAATCAAAGTGGCTTGCTGAATCAAAAACTATCATTCAATTCAAATTGCAAAATCATGTGGGATGTCTACAAATAATTTTGGATACCTTTTAAACTTCAGATGTGCATTATTAGCATCCAAATGTATTCCTGATTCATCCAGGCCTAATAAGTTCACTGCAATATATTTTACCTGACTGTTGCCTAATAAACATGGAACCAAGATCCTAAATATTTAAATACTAAATAATAAGCTGTGCTTACCAAGTCATAGTCAATTCTAAACATATTGCCACAAGAAAGACATCTCAGTGAGATAAACAAGATTTACTTCCTAACAAAAGATATTATAATTACAATCTTTCTTCTGCAATGTAAGCAATTGAAAGAAGAATTAATTTAGGACTCTTTTTTCTAAACCGACCAGAGCAGCTGCTCCAAAGAACATGCAAGTACAAGAAGGAAAGTACCCAGACACACACACACACATTCATGTGTATTTACATTTATGTACCAAATGCACAAGGGACATGCGGTGGCTCAGTGGCTAAGACGCTGAGCTTGTCGATTGAAAAGTCGGCAGTTCAGAAGTTTGAATCCCTAGTGCCGCGTAACAGGGTGAGCTCCCATTACTTGTCCCAGCTTCTGCCAACCTAGCAGTTCGAAAGCAGGTAAAAAATGCAAGTAGAAAAATAGGGATCACCTTTGATGGGAAGGTAACAGCATTCCGTGCACCTTTGGTGTTTAGTCATGCCAGCCACATGACCATGGAGACATCTTTGGACAGCACTGGCTCTTCGGCTTTGAAACAGAGATGAGCACTGCCCCCTAGAGTCAGGAATGACTAGCACATATTTGTGAGGGGAACCTTTTACCTTTACCTTACCAAATGCACATATATGGAGGTGGGATTTTTTTTTTTTACTATTTATTCCTTCTACATTACAAATCTTAAGTTTCTGGATTCTTTTTCTTCTCAAGAAAGTGTGAAAAAGTGTCAACCCAGAAATCTATGTGTTGGTCTTTCTATCTATGAATGAGTGAGTGTACATGCACATACACATTTCCATTTTTCCAAAACCTCAAATCACCAGAAACTACAGCTCAATATTCTACCAAAGCCATTTTCTATACCAGCAAAGTTCCACTTTCCAGGAACTGAGGTTCCATCTTTCTTTAAAAATTGTTTAAACAATTATTTGTAAATAATTAAAAATATAGGATTGATGCAGTGCTTTTATTTTTACTAAAATACTCAGTCATTACAAAAGTAAAGTTACACTTCGGATATCAGTTCACAAACTGTTTTCACCTGTTAGTGATTTAAAGTCTAAATATTTATGCAAGTGGATGGGAGGAGAAGAGTAGGAGAAAGGGAGGGAGAGGGAAGTGGAGAAGAGGAGAAGAGGAGAGAAGAGAGGGGAGAGGAGGAGGAGAAAAGGGAGGAGAGGGAAGGAGAGGGAAGGAGAAAGGGGAGAGGAGAAGGAAAGAGGAAGGAGAGAGAAGCAGAAGGGAGAAGGGAAGGGAGGGAAGAAGAAGGAAAGATGGAATGAGATGGACTGTCATTGTAAAATTGAAAATGTGATGTATTATAAAAGAAAATATATAATAAAAACATTTAAAAAGATGTATTTTCCAGCATTATATGCCTCCATAAATCTGGTGACATGAAATAATTTGGTACTAAAGAATTTGCTTGATTTTACATCCATTAGTGCTAGAGATAGAAGTATAGTTTTGGTTAGAAACCAAAGTTTAGTGAGTTGGCATGACAAGTTATACATAAGGCATTATGCTAAGGAGCTCTGTCTACAGTTAATTGCAAGCAAAGAAGGGAGAACACAGTAGAAAGTTGGATCAGGTCTACCAATTTAAACAAATAATGCAAAGCATTTTATCCATCCTTTGCTTGCATCAATGTTATTTAGCAATGCCTGCATCTAAGGACGTAAACTTCCGCCATCCTTACTTCAGTCCTTCTCTGATAGGGATACTCTCACCAAATGTACTTTGAAGGTTAGTTATTTAAAAGGCAAAGGACTTCTACAGGTTACCATTTCAAGTGAGGGAGAGAAATCTCAACTGGCCTTTTCAACTGTCCTATTTTTTTTTTCTCCTTCATTTCCATTTTTTGAATGACTTAGAAAAAGGATGTTACTTCTCAGGCCCTGAATTGACAAGCAAAAGCTTTTTGTGACAGCATGTAGTTACTCATGGCTCTCTGTTATCTGTCATGAATACACCCACTCAGACATGTTGTTCTTCCTAGCTCATAGCAAACCCTGAGAATAAAGAGATAGCAAAAGTTTTAAAGACTTGCTCATACAAAAACTGAAGAAACAGAAATAGAGGTATAATGGCTGGTAGAGCAATATGGATCGTAGGCAGTGTTGACCCTTTGTGGTTTCCAAAAGAGCAGGTCTGGTGTTCCTGAAATAATCTTGAGTAAGGAGGGGTCAGAAGATCCATTTAGAGGAAAAAGAGAGTTCTCTTGTGAAACAAATCTCTTCAAAATAGATGACTATCATAGAAAGCTGAAGAAGACAAAGAGATTGTCTTCAACATTCAGCTAGCAAGCAAAGAAGGGAGAACACAACAGAAGGTTGGATCAGGTCTACCTAGAGGAAGAAAATGACTGCAGACTGCAAGTCAGAGAAAGGTATACAGTATAATTACCCCTTGTTTATCTCTAGGTAGGACATAGGAATAGGCTGCATGTTTTAGTTTGTTTCCTGGTCACTGTTTGCCTATTTATCTGTGGGAAAGGCAAAAAGGAGCAGGGTGCAATAAACACTGCCTAAAACCAAAAGTTGATATTTTTTCTGTATTAATAAAAAGAAACAAAAATAAAAATAAAAAAATGTGTCCCTGTATCTTGGCTTGTGAAGGCTTGAAGCTTTTGTGACACTTTCTATCTGGGAGGCTCAGAACAAAGTGTAATGGTATATGGGAATGATCTTGGGAGGAGGAGGATCTACAGCCTGGACAACTCTCATGCAAAAGATATCTCAATCCACAGAAGGAAATGGGTGTGGGAAGCATGTCAGAAGGAACCCTCTCTAGTTTTATGGAGTAAAAATAAAAGAGGGAAGAAGTTTCCAGACTTGCACAATTCTATTAATGTAATCTTATAATAAAGGTACCGTGTTTCCCCAAAAATAAGACCCGGTCTTATTTTCTTTTCAGACCCAAAATAAGCACCACATCTTATTTTCAGGGGATGTCTTACCCACTTACCTTAGGACCATTGCAGCCATGCCTCCCATGCTCCAAAACTTTTTGCACCTCTGCCCAACTTCTTCTGCAGAGGCTTGTAGCCATGTGTCCAGACACCACATGGCTCATTGCACCAGTGCCGCCACTTGCAGTAGGATGCCTTAGGGATGGTTCTGCCACCCTGAGTGGTGGCACCATGCACCATCTGGCCGCAAGTGACTGCAGAAGTCAGGCAGCAGTTTTTGTGGCGTGGAAGGCCTGGCTGCAGCATGACAGGATATGTGGCATGTGCGGCAGCACTACTTCCCACTCCATCCTAACTTGATTTTTACACCTGCGCTTCTCCCCACCTCATTCAACCAGATGATAGGTGGGGCTTAATTAGGCCTTATTTTTGGGTAGGGCATATATTGGGCACAGGCGTGAAAATCGGGCTAGGGCTTGTTTGGGGGGTAGGTCGTATTTTTGTGGAAACCCGGTAGTGTTATGTATGTATATATGCATGCATGTATGTATATTTCAGATTGCTTAACTGCCCATCTCTGAAAGGTTCATGATTTGTGCTTCTTGTCTGGACTGCTTCAAATATCTGAAAGCAATGATAGGCTAAAATAATGCAAAGCATCCTTGGGAACTTCAGGATTGGATAGAAAATTCTCAATTGAGCAGCCATCTTGTAATGTACTGTACCCAGTTTAGCAGCCATCTTGTAATGTTTCAAAACCTGTTCTAGCTTGCAACAGTTTTTTTTTTTATTATTATTATTATTTCCTCTGTTAACAGAGTTACCTTGAAATAAATCTCCAGGTTGTCATGTGCAGAAAGAACAAATATTTTATCAGTGAAAGAAAAAGGAAACTGGACCAGGTAACCTTCTTTTTTAAAGTTGGGCAAATAGTTTTTCTTCATTTCTACCCATTACATCCAGTGCCTGATAAACAAGCTCAGGGAGGTAGATAGTCAGCAACTGACTCAAATCTTCAGCAAACAGCAATTACTGTAGCAGAAAAAGACAGTTTCAAGTGGAAAAGTGGGAATAGATGTGTCATCTTTTCCCCCCTCTCACTTCAGGCTTTCTTATAGCTTGGATGTAACTTTATTATATTTACAGGAAAGGACAGGAGATATCATAACGAACCAGTCCATAAAAGCACTTAAAGCAACAAGAGAGAGAAAGACCTTCAGAATCACCATCTGATTCATCTTACCTACCTCGAATAAGAAGCAAGCCTGGCTTCACAAAATGTGTTTGTTCTCTAGCAGTTTCAGATGCTTCAGTCAACTTCCTTGGGAAATCTGTATAAATATGTGTTACATTATATGAAGTATAAGGATGTAATGCATTGTGAGTTCTAGTTCCTAACAGTGGAAGTCAAGGGTTGTTTCTCCATCTTAGGGCATTGCAAAAAGTGGCTTCTAGGATAGTGTAGAAGATCTTTGGGAAGCCCAGTGCTTCTAAGAGCAAATCCTTCTTCCAGAACTCCACCTAGTTCTACACACACTATGACAGAAGGATGGATTAACCTTTAGTTAGTGAACATTGCAAAAACTGAGAAAAGGTTTCCCCCCATCACCGGCCAAACTGCTATCAGGTTGTCTGGCTTCAGCATAATCTTTAGGATTGCCTATAATGCTTCTGGCAGATTGTAAGAATAATTTATTTATTTAGCATATGGAATAGCACACATGGACTAGCAATGTACAATAACATTTCATCTAGATTAGTAGAATACAATAAAATATAAATGTTAAAAAGTTCTCTATGTTCAAATACCAATGTCCAGGCCAGTGATGGCTAACCTTTTTGCCATCACATGCCAGGAGAGGAGGAGTGGGGGAGATTCACGCGTGTGGGTGCCCACACCATAATTCTATGCACCCTGCCCTGCGCATGCGCGCACAACCCCCCTCCCCCCTGCTCCTGGCCTCTCTAGGAGTCTCTGGAGGCTGGGGACAGCAAAAAAAGTCACTTCCTGTCCCACCGGGAGTTGAGAAATGGGCTATTTCAGGCCTTTGGGGGGCCTCCAAGGGAGTGTGAAAGGCTGTTTTCGCCCTTCCCAGATGCATAGAGAGGAACTGGAGCCAGGTGAGAATGAAAAATTGGCTTTCCCCACCCCCCAGGCCCTCTGGAGGCAGGAAACAGCCTTTTTCCCTACTTCTGGTGGGCCCAGAAGGCCCGAAAATCAGCTGGCCAGTGAGTGCATGCGTGCCAGAGCTGAACTGGTGTGCCCACTGATATGGCTATACGTGCCACCTATGGCACACATGCTATAGGCTCGCCATCACGGGTCTAGGCCATCTAACAACTGAAGTGCATCATTGTTTTCACACACACACACACACACACACAGAGAGAGAGAGGGAGAGAAAGAGAGAGAGAGGGAGAGATACTAGACTGGTATCTGCACTCAGTATACAGCTCAGTATGAAAGAAAATGGAAATACCAAAGAATGCAAGGAATCTTACCTATAAAGTTGTTTCATAATTAGAAAACATAAATTATCCACATTAAAAGGAAAAGGCAATATTATGTTCTGGAATACTGGATGAAGCTACCTGTGTGTCAGCTTTTTGAAGTAGCAAAGTGAAGAAATATTCTAGGAATGGGCTTTATTGTAGTCAGTTAGAACAATAACTAGCTCACTTTTTTTTTTTTTTGAGCAAACTCAAGCAAAGGATTTTTTGAGTATCTCTCTTATACTTTCCTCCTTATCAGTACTAATTAAAGCTCTTTCATAATAGTTTACTTATTCATTCCATAGCTCAGATTGACATTCCTTCACACCGCATGATCTTGGCCAATTATTTTGGCCTCAGCTGCTCCTACACCATCAGGATTTTTGAACATTAAAAAGAGAGATGTGTCATATGTGTTGTCTTATGGACATTTATTTAGGAAGAAATCCGAAGTACTAATAGGAAGGAAGAAAGGAAGGAAGGAAGGAAGGTTTTTTTAGCTACTCACAGCCAGGCTAGACTGGGGCAGTGTAAATATAATAAAACAAACCAAACAAAATAAATTACAAATGTAGCCAAGAGAATCTCTTTGACTAAAAGACAGATCAATATTGAAAAAATAAAGTACTAGCTGAGGGGGGTGGGGAGAGAAGAACAGTCTTATGCAGGCTATTAAATAAATCTAATTAAGTATGGAGAGCAGCATCCTTTTGCACACATGCATATATTTTTTAACATCTAAATATTTTTGGCTACCTGTAATGACAGAATCTCTTTCAATTAACTTGCAACAACAATGTCCTACAAATAAAAACACAATACAATGGCCAATTTTCTTCTATTACTACCTGGGATTCTCTTGACCTTTGCAGTTCCTCAGACAATTTAAAGTCTTCCTTTTTTTGTTGGAGTTTTGTTTATCTGAGCAGGAGACCAAAATTTGCATCAAAAAGGAGAGGAATAAAAAGTTCTTCCACTCAAATAGACTTTTGCTCAATGAATTCTGCTCAAAGCTATAATAGCAAACATTAAAATAAAATAAAATTTTTAAAAACCCTCAAATCCCACCTTAGGAAAAAAAACAGTTATAATAAATAGATCTTTTTATATATACAATGCTAATTGTTTCTTATTATATCCTGGCATATATATGTACACTCCCAAGATATTTCATCAACTAGAACCCGGGTGTCAAAGTCGCGGCATCATATTGTTTGTCACATGATGTATTGTGACATTTTTTTCTCTTCAAGGAGCCGGGGTAGATGTGGCTGCACGTGACGCATCTGGCCCATGGGCTGCCAGTTTGACACCCCTGAACTAGAGTATTACTGAGTACCATCAGCACCAACTAGTGGCATGAGAAACTAGTCAAAAAAGCAGAGAGGGGACAGCCATTTCTTTTTAGTCTCTGGTTCAGATCAGGTCTGTTAGTATCTTCTGACTTTGTGCATGATAAATGGAGCACTGAGTAAAGGATAAAGGGAAATGAAACTGAACTGAAGTTTTAGTGAAAACATCAGAAAAGTAACATCAGGAGGGTGGGGCTTAATATCAACATTCCTCCAAGAAGGATTGGATCATACAGAAAATCTATCTAGCTATACGATCCTTAAGAGTCAGCACCAATTTGCTGGCATATAATCAATCAAAAGTGAGGAATATTCAGAAGTTTTGCAAGCTGCACAACCAGGGTCAGAAAATTAGGCAATTAAAAAATCAGAAAATCTTTGCTGCTCTGTCATATGGCATCTTCCACATCTGATTCTGAAAGACTATGAAAAGGCATTAGAGACCCATAATGGTGCAGTGGTTAGAGTGCAGTGCTGCAGGCTACTTGTGCTGACTGTTGATTGTCAGCAGTTTGGCAGTTTGAGTCTCACCGGCTCAAGGTTGACTCAGCCTTCCATCCTTCCAAAGTCGGTAAAAGGAGCACCTGTTGCGGTCCACCAGCAGCCTGCAGGGCTGGCAGTGGAGTCGGACAGTGAGGAGACTGGGGAGGAGCATGAGCCAGTCCTGGAGTCTGGGGAAGGCTCGGACAAGGGCTCTGCATCGGAGGCAGAGATGGGGCCAGGGCCATCTGGGAGTCATGCACGGACTCCGGAGCCTCCAGAGTCAGATATCAGAGAGGCAGAGGAACAGGAGGAACATGTTCCTAGTGCGCACATGTGCAGAGCTGCCAGAAGGCAACTAAAGGGACGACTCAGGAGTAAGGCCTGGAGATGATTGGTCCCTCCCATAAGGCTTAAAAGAGGAGCAAAGGCATGTGGGCCCTTTGCAGGAAAGCAACATTGTTAATTCTGTTCTCAGTTGGCATCTCTGTTTGTGTTATAGCGCGGGAATAACGGGAGGCACAAGCAAGCAAGTGACAACAGCTCTTTAATACAGGGTGATACTTCAGCAAAAACTCAGGGCAGCAGCCCTCCTTATATACACTTCAAGTAATAACGGTCAACAAATCACAGAACCACAAACATTTGAAACTCCCGCTCAAGCTAGATATATACATAACACCCCTCCATTCCCAGAAGGCACTTACACTACTTATTTACATATTTACACACAAAGTCTTGCAGGTGACCAGGGCGTGTTCTCCCTCGGGTCGACCTGCGCAGTTCAGTTGTTGGGGAGGTGTCGAGCCGGTCAGAGGGACCGTCTGTCTCTCCCGGCTCCGCCAATGGAATCTCCTGGATTTCTTCGGAGGCGTGGTTTTCTCTGACTGGGAGTGTCGGCTCTTCAGGGCAACGCTGGAGCCAGGATTTGTCAGAGAAATATTCCCGCCTGTTCGGGCTTGAGGTAGCTGTTTTGGAGAAACTGTTAAAGTCAGGTTGAAACTTTTTTGGATTTTCCCAGACCTCGCTATCTATCCGCTTCCTTAGCTGGTCTATGTGTCGTTTCCAGATCTTGCCTTGTCCTATTTCTACCGTGTATGATTTAGGGCCGGTGATTCCTAAGATTGTTCCCGGTATCCACAATGGTCCGCTGGCATAATTTCTCGCCAGTACCGGTGCCCCAATTTGGAATTGCCGTAGGCCAATTCCCTCTCCCTTGAATTTCTCGTGGGAGTAGTTGGGATGGAGTCTATCTAAGACACATCTCAGCTTCCTACCCATTAATAGTTCAGCAGGGCTGCGTCCGGTGGTCGGGCATGGGGTGGCATGTTGAATTGCCAGGAATTGATCTATTCTGGCCTGCCAATCCCCATTATCTAATCTAGATAATGCTTCTTTGGCCGTTCTCATGAATCTCTCTACAAGGCCATTCGAAGTCGGATGAAAAGGGGCTGATAAGGCATGCCTAATTCCTAATTCGGCTAGATAGCCCTCAAACTGAGTTGCTGTAAATTGGGCCCATTATCGGACACCAGGGTCTCCGGTAACCCATGTGCAGCAAAGAGTTTCCTGAGGGCCTTGATAACTGCTTCAGCCGTGGTAGAAGACATTAGGATAATTTCTAGCCATTTTGAAAATGCATCAACAACAATTAAGAATGTTTGCCCATGGAATGGCCCAGCGAAATTGATATGGATCCTCCTCCATGGTGCCTTTAGTTTCTCCCACTCTCGAACGGGTGCTACTGGGGGGTCGGGGCGGGACTCCTGGCAGGGCCTGCACTTCCCTACCCACTCAGAAATGTCAGAATCCAATTTTGGCCACCAAACATAGCTCCTCGCTAGGCCCTTCATTCTGACAATACCGGGATGTCCCACATGCAATAAATCCAAAACACGTGTGCGTAACCTTGACGGAATAACCACTCTATCACCCCACAATAAACAGCCCCCTTGCATTGACAGTTCATTCTTTTTGTTGAAAAACGTCTGAAATTCCTCACAGTCCACCTTGGAAGGCCACCCCCACAATACCCAGCCCAATACAGTGTGAAGGACAGTATCCTTAGCAGAGGCCCGTGCAACCTCGCAAGAGGAGATCAGTCCCAAAGACATAACATCAAGTAATAAAACAGGAGCCTCTGGAGTGGGGTCTTCCAGAATGTGAGGTAGGGGGCAGCGGCTAAGGGCGTCAGCATGGCCTAGAGTCCGTCCGGGTCTGTGGATTAGCCGGTACGAGTAGGCCAACAAGAAAATCACCCACCTCGTCATTCGAGGAGACAGGGCACTGGGGGTGGGCCTGTCCCCTGCGAAAAGTCCTAATAGTGGCCTGTGATCCATGATCAGTTCAAATGTCCAGCCAAACAAATAATCGTGGAATTTTTTCACTCCTGCAACAGCGGCCAAGGCCTCCCTGTCCAGTTGACTATAATTGCGCTCTGCACTGGACAGGGTGCGAGAATAGTATGCTATAGGTGCCTCTAGTCCATTCGGCAGTCTATGGCTCAAAACGGCGCCAACTCCAAATGGGGATGCATCACACACAAGTACAAGCGGCAGTTCTGTGTTGTATTGAATGAGGAAACTGTCCTCAGATAAAAGAGTGTTAACAGTGTTAAAAGCGGCAGATTCCACTTTGCCCCACACCCAAGGAACATTTTTTCCTAGCAGTCTGTGCAAGGGATCGGCCACGGTGGCCTTACCCTTGAGGAACATAGCATAGAAGTTCAACAACCCCAAAAATGTTTGAAGCTCAGTTTTTGACTTAGGTGTGGGGGCGCTTCTAATGGCTCTCACTTTACTTTCTGTGGGGTGTATGCCATTTCCGTCAATCCTGTACCCCAGGAATTCAATGGAGGGAACAGCGATCATGCATTTCATTTTTTTAAGTCTGAGTCCTGCCTCTCTGAATTTCAATAGGACTTGTCTGACTCTATCTTCCAGTTGCGTTTCGGTCGACGTGCTAATTAGTACGTCATCAAAATATGGTACCACACCCAGAAATCCGTGGCTCCATGGTGCTCTGGAATAAACCCGGAGCCACACTAACCCCGAACTGTAGTCTGGTGCATTTAAACACACCCCTGTGGGTCACTATCGTTTGGGCTTCTGCAGTTGCATCGTCGACCGGCAATTGTTGGTATGCTTGCGCTAAGTTTAGTTTTGTGAATATTTTGCCGGGCCCCAGGGAGTGTAGTAGATGATGCACAATCGGCACGGGATAGGCGCTCTGCTGCAATGCCTTGTTAATCATGCACTTATAGTCAGCGCAAATTCTTATAGACCCGTCTGCCTTAAGTGGGCTAACTATTGGGGTCTCCCATTTTGCGTGGGCTAAACCTAGGGCTCAGGACCATGATAGGCCCAGGAGACTCGGTAGTGGATTTCTCACAATCGTTAGAGGAAGTTCTCTCTGGATGTCGCTGTAGGTGACTCGGAATGTGCCGATGCCTTCTACTGGAACCTGGTTCTTCTGGTAGTCGAGTAGACGAACCCTTTGTCGCGTTAGTTGAGACCTTTGGAAGTTGGGCAGGATGGTCTTGAGTGTTGACCATGACATAATGGATAGGGCAGACCCGGTGTCGATTTCCATCTCGCATGGTCTCCTTCTATTCCAACCGTCATGTAGACTTTCTCTTCCACCGAAGTGCTGGCCTGGGCAATGGTAGTGCTGAACGCGTCTCGTTTTTGATTTTCGCGCTGCTTTTTCATGCCTCTCTCTCGGATTGGCGGCTTCGCGCGTGCTGATTCTGATTGGCTTTGGTGGTCACATGGTTGATAGTTCCTTGGAATGATAGATCTACAGACTCGCGCCAAGTGGCCCTTCTTTTCACAATGCCTGCAAATGGCGTCTCAGTATTTACAGTATTGTCTCTCATGATTCCCGCCACAGCTAGAGCAGATTCCGTGGCGGCTGTTTAGCTCTTTCTTTTTCTTTTCTGTGTGGAAGACGTCCTTGTCCAACTCTTCCTCAGTGCTGGTTCTTACGTCTTCCTGATGCACCAGCGTCGATTTAGGAGCGTCTTTCGAGGTCGTCGGGTGTTGTAAAGCCTCGGTGGCCTTCGTAGATGATTCGTGTGCCCTGGCTTTGTCTAGGGCGCTTGCTAGCGTTAGATCTGGCTTCGCAAGAAGCCTTCTCTGCAGTCTCGTGTCTCTAACGCCACATATTAATTGCTCGAGAAGTGTGTCATCCAAGTCCTGATGGTTGCAGTGTGTGGCAGCTTTGCGGAGGCTGGCGACGTACGCGCTGATCGGTTCCCCTTCATTTTGTACACATTGTCTGAAGGCATAACACTGTACAAATTTAGATGGTACCGGTGCGTAGTGATTCTTGAGGTTGGCTTGGAGCACATCTCACGGAACGGTTTGGATGGGGGTTGGCTCACATAGGGATTCAGCCATCTCAAACACGTCTGGCCCGCAGTGGCTTAGGAATAGGGCTCTCTTCCGATTTGCCGAGAGTCCTTGCATTTCACAGACTTCGAGGGAGCACTCGAACCTGGTCATGTATGATGCCCATTTCTCGCGGTTTGGGTCAAAGGGCTTGGGCGGTACGTAGGCAGCCATCATGTGCCTTTGGTCGTCCGCGTCATCACCCTGGCTGAATTCTGAGCTCTTTTTGGTATGCTTCTTGTGGCCTCTATCCCATCTTCGTCGCCAATGTTATAGCGCGGGAATAACGAGAGGCACAAGCAAGCAAGTGACAACAGCTCTTTAATACAGGGTGATACTTCAGCAAAAACTCAGGGCAGCAGCCCTCCTTATATACACTTCAAGTAATAACGGTCAACCAATCACAGAACCCCAAACCTTTGAAACTCCCATTCAAACTAGATATATACATAACAGTTTGATTCTAGACTCCATGTGGCTTTGCCAAGTAGGTCTTTGGCAGCATGTCAAGGGAGATAAAGGTTGGTGATTATCCCAAAGGACTTCTCCCAAATGACTTTTTGCAACTAATTGGGACTCAGTTGTGAATGAACGTAATTCACAGTTGTTGCAATAAAAGAAGTTTTTGGGACTACTTGTGTGTTTTAATGACTCAGGAAGCCTAGGTCACAACAGGACCCAGATTGTTGGGGTCAATACATTGACTCTGTAATCTGTTTAGAGAAGGCTATACAGCACTATGGAGTGGTATATAAGTCTAAGTGCTATTGCTATTATGAGAACATGTTGTAGCCTGTGGTCCAGTGGGAGTGCCTCATAAACTCTTGCCCAAGTGACTTAATCCAGACATGCTAAATAAAATAGGTCTCAAAATTTGTTTGTTTTTTTTCTGTCTTTAGCCTCAGTCAGTCTGTCTGCCTGTATTATTTTTTTTAATGAATTCTAACACAAAATTGGAAAGGATCCTGCTTGAGAATTTGGCTTTGAATATAAAATATCTCAGACCACTGCCAATGGAAGAACTAAGTAGTACTTCCCACTGACTTCCTGAGCCACTTGCATACTGCTCCACTTTGAAAATTGCGCAGCTAGTAAGATTTCCTTTTGAATAGATTCTCTTCAAAGATATTAAGATGCAGGTTTTACTGAGAGGAAATGTTACTTCATTAACGCACACTGTGAAATGTTATAGTGGAAAATGAGCAGTTTAGAATAGTTGAGTCCCTTAGTATCTCAAGAAAAATAAACTGCTTGAATTTTCTTGTTTGCTACATCATCATCATCATCCATTTATAAGTAAAAAATAAAGTCTAAAAAATAATCAGTTTGAATACCATAAAGTAGCAGCTCCAAATCTAATTCAATGTACTTATTACTCTCCCTATTACTGTTAGCATTAGAGAGCACCCTGCAAAGTTGTAATGGCAATGTCTGAGTAACTGCTTAAAATAGAACTCACATTTCTTCTTCTGCCTTTTCAAAAAAAGGAATAGCCAATGCACCAAGAAACTTCAAAGTTATTTTGATCTCCTTTGAAGTTTCTCCAATCAGCTTTTGCTAAATAAACTTAATACAGACTCTCACATCTGGGATTTTGCTGGATTTTTTTCTTTTCCCTTGCTGCCTTCAGTTTGCTGATTTGGAAAAGAGGAGACTTCTAGGAGATAATGAAGCCTATAGTGACTGTCCAATGTTGTCCAATGTTGTCATTCTCCTGGTTTGTGAATCTCAGCTTCAAGGATTTCATAAGGAATCATGGAAGAAAATTCTGAAAGTCTGAGAGAACATAGAATAAGAAAGTTGGAAGGGACCTTGGAGATCTTCTAGTCCAACTCTGTATTCAAACAGGAGATCCTATACCATTTCAGGCTAATGGCTTCCAGTCTCTTCTAAGGCAGTCCTTGTGTAATCTTGGTAGTCTCTCTTCAAACTATTTTTCTCCTTCCTTAAGGATCTAGGACTCTATATCATGTTTGATTCCTTCAGCTGTTAAGCTGATCCTGCCCCAATGTGAGATTTTAAAAGCTCAGCTAATTGTTCACAGGTAGTTCTCCTCTAAAATGCAGGGCACTTGAAATATAGGATTAGTAACTGAGGGTTGTTGTTTTTTTCTTCATGCCTTTGAGTCAGTATTGACTCCTGGTGATTAGGGACTACCTGAATGAGTCCCTGCAATTTTCTTGACAAGATTTTAAAAGTCATTTGCCATTGCTTCTCTTCTAGGGCTAAGGCAAAAGTGACAGGACCAAAGTCACCCAGTCAGCTTTCATGCCTAACGCAGCACTGGAACTCGCTTTCCAATTTCCAGCCTGACGCCTTAACCACTACATTAAACTTTCTCTCTCTAGTAATTGTATTACCTAACTATGAATGAATGGGCAACCTGGGCTACTTCTATTCTAAGAAATCCACAGTTGAAATAACTTTAGAGATGCCTTTAAAAAATTGGAATATATTTGAAGATTTTTGCATTTTTGTTCTTTCTTTTCAGAGTACAGTTTCTCCTATCACAGTGAAATTCTGTCAGTTCTAAAAGTGATTTTCTGTCTGGTTGGGTTTATGTAAGTTAACAGTGCTGGGTTTTGTTTTGTTTTTTGTTGTTGTTATTATAATAATCAAAAGAAGGCATTTACTTTCTACTTTCTAGCTTCTGAAAAATGGATATTGTGTACTCCTTTTTTCTGTTTATTCTCTTAAAAGAATAACTAATTTATGTCAGTGTATAAGAAATTATGAGCTGGGATAGCCATAACAACAAGTCAGCCAATGGGAACTATTTGATGCAGTGGTGGGCTGCCGCCAGTTCAGACCAGTTCGGGTGAACCGGTAGTTGCGACCTGCCCCGGTACTATGCCATCCTATTTAACCACGTTTTTTAAGCTGTGCACATGCGTGCAAGCCATGCACATGAGCAAAGTGCATGCGTAAAAGGCCATGAGCATGGTGGAAGGTGTGTGCATGAGGGAAGCACATGTGTGTGCACTCACATTTTTGGTGCTGGGCAAACTGGTTGTTAATTCATGTGCCGCACACCTCTGGTTTCCCTCTCGGATGGGAAAGCCGGGAGGGGGGAAACCTCGGACAGGATAACGGTACTTAATTTGTTTTCTTTTCTTGAAACTGGCCTCCCTGGAGAAATGAAGGGAGAGGGGCCGGATGTCAGCCTTTCAAGGCTGCCATAAAGAGGAGGAGATGAGGCTTGAACTTTTACCTACTTATTCTTTTTGTAGATAGTGTTGCTTGGAGATGGGATGGGAGGCGGGAATTCCTGGGGTTAGAGGCAGGAGCTGAGAAGATTGAGCTGGAAGATGGCCAATAAGAAGTTGAGGTTTGGGGGAATGGAAGGGGAAGGTTTTGGGGTCAGAGGGTTAGTATTGGCTATGACGAAGTTGGGACCAGATCTGTCATTCTCAATAAATGAGATATTTCAGCAAAGACTAATTGCTTGGGAGTGAAATTTATTTGAGATGACATCAGAACCTGACACTAGGAGCCTGGGCATGGCTTAGCTTGACTGATCTGTATATATGTATAACAGTTGGTTTGTCCTTGCATTATTGATTCTGTTTCTTCTGTGATTTCTGGTTCTGACTTCTGTTTCTTGTCCTTGTATTTGCTATCACATTGCAAGAGCTGCATGGGTATTGTATACATGCATCATGTTTATTATGTATCATGTATATTATTGTATATAAACAAGTTTCTTCTATAAATGAATCCTGCTGAATTATTTACTTGTGTGCTGGTTGGATTGCTGCAACCTCTGATAATATAGGTGCTGTGTCTTCTCTTTACATACATACATATGCATTTCAATATCCACAAAATAGTAGTATCCCACTTAGAACCAGAAAAAAGTTTTCTAACAGTAATCAGTCCTTCATGGTCTTCATAACTCCACTTTAAGTTGGAAGTCAGAAAAATATAAATGTGGAGAAAAGGGAAGTAAAGTAGGAAGAAGCATTCAGGTAATATTGGTGTTGGAATAGAGCAATGTTCTTCAAATTGGCTAGTCTTAACTTCTAAAATCCTGAAATAACATTGAAAAAGTGGTCTGTTTGAAAAAAAGTAGGTGAGAGACAATTGACTGACACTCACCGTGATGCTATGAAGCAATCAGGCTGTCAGCGACCTAGGTTGCATTTTTTCATCACTGCCATAATCAAAGAGTAAAGGAAAAAAAAATCGGAGCGAGCAGTACAGTTTGAAATTTAGTGCTTGGCATTTGAGATATTGTCTTTCTCCCCCTCCCTTAATAGATAGGGTTACCCAGGTGATGAAGGGAAGGGGACATTCCTGTGATCTGAAGTAGTGGGCAGAAGAGACTGACTTGGAAGATGGCCAATGGGCATTGAGATATTGTGAGGCAGAAGGGGAGGGGTTTGGTTTCAGAGAGTCAGTTTTGGCTGCATATGAGTTTAGGTCGGATCGTAAATTCTTTAATAAATGAGAGATTCATCAAAGACTTTGTGTTTGAGAATGAAATTTATTTGAGATTATGCCGAAACCTGACACAGGCTACTCTTAGACATGTTTGAAATAATCAATGGTTGATTATATATAAGGATTCCCGGATGCCATCCAGATACCTCTGATTTCTGAGCTTAGTTGTATTATTATCAGTGAGATAATTTTCTTAGTTCTGGTCTCTGAGATGCTGTTTTCATACTATTTTCATACTGTTCCCACTCAATTTATTATCCTTTTTTGACACCAGAATAATCAGTAGAAGCACACAGAGACACACCTCTTTTAATAAAATTAGACAAATTTAATTCTACATTATTTTTGTAATATTTGGGGACTTTTATTACCTTAGCCATTTAATTGTGTTATTTTATTGTTTGGTTCTTTCTATTACTCTTATTGATTGTGAGCTGTTCTGAATGTATATAGCTGAAGGGTGAGATAAATAAATAAACAGATTGCGGCTAACAGCTTCCTTTGCTTAAAAATGCCTCCAAGGGATACGGGGAATGGCCACAAATGCCAAATTATTATTGTATTTTAACTACACGAAGGTTTCTAAGTAGTAAGTAGTTTATTAATTAGTTTTATGACCATGTCAAAAATAAAATGAAATAAAAAGAAAATAGAGGATCTAATTCCAAGGTAAAATAGATTAAAGAAAACACAGTAATAAAATACGTATGTGATAAATAGAAAGAGTCAGCATTCAAATAAATGGATCGCTTTTACAGGATACACTGATTTGTTTGATATAACAGGTTCATATTTCAACTGCCTTAACAGTTCCACTCACAATGTAGACATTAGAGCTCAGGAGGAAATAGGACGATCTGTGATTCTGGCCCCATTGGGCTGTTCTTTCAAGTACATATGTTAAATAACTAAGAGGGACATATATAGTTGACAGCCGAAAAAATACCTTTGATGGCTGAGGCACTACAAATCAATGTCCTCTCATAAAATGGTGGGTGATGATGGCAGGTGACTGTATTTGACCATAGAATTTAACAATTCAGATCTGGCTCTAGAATAGGCCCTTCCTGAGAAGTGTGTCAAACGCATTGACAGGTATTTTTCAAATCTGTGAAGTGCACAGTCCGAACCCATCTTTCATGTATAGGAATGGACATTTGAGAAATCTCTGTATCTGAGCTAAAGGCAGGGATGTTTTCTCTGCAGATGTTCAGGCACAATTGCCAAACAGCAGGGGATAGAAAACTGTTTCTTTGAAGTATGAATGCCCCTTTACATAAATAATGGCTGAAGAGCTGCATTGCATAATTAAAGATGAATTTGTTTAAAAGCATTTGGAAGTGATAAAGTCCCATTATATACAGATCCATTGCATGTGTGTGCGTGTGTGTGGTGTGTGCATGCACACACACAGATACACACATGCACACATATACACACGCATACATATATATAAACATATACACAGACATACATACTCTCAAATATATTTTCAGAAATTGATTTCTCTTGGGAATTACATTAAATTTATTAGAATTGAAATACATGTAACAGCAATAATAGAGATAGATAGATAGATAGATAGATAGATAGATAGATAGATAGATAGATAGACAGACAGACCTACTGATGCCATTGTTGGCATGGATCAACTACTGAAGATAAATACTCATTCTCTGTAGCATCTTCAGAAAGTCATACAACTCAATACTTAGTTCACATACCATGTGCTGCTGATCATTTAAATGCACATGCACAAATTATATACGTGCAGACAAATCTACAGAGATGCAGATCTGTTGAGGGGGACAGAGGGAAATTTGCTCAGATAAGCAATGAAGTTCAAAAGTGCAGATGTTCATTTTACAAATGCAAACACAAGGACATGGGAATGTGATTGCTTATGTTACTGGAAAATGCCTGGGTGGTAATTTTTCAGAGTGCAATTGCTGCTCAGTAGCTACATGATAAATTGCACAATTGCAATGTCCACTGTGTTTAGGATGTGAGCAGAAAAGGATATAGCTGATACATTCGGAATCAGGAGAAGTCAAAAGATCACCTGATTTTGGTAGCCAATAACGAATAGTGTTGGGTCCCCTTGTAGGTATCTTTTTTGTTTGTTTGTTTGTTTGTTTCTTAGCCCTTCATCTTTGCACTAGTTCAAACCCTTGTTTTTTGCATCTATGCAGTCAGTATTTTTGTTTTTATCAATCAATAATTTCCTGCCCATAAGCTTCTTCCTTCTGCCTCCTTGGCATTTTGCTTATTTTCCACTCAGGTTTACAGCAGGATTTTATCACAAAGCCCAATCCATTCAATTCCATAATCCCTTAATCGGTTTTACAATGCAAATTACAAACTCAACACCATGATTTCCCTTGCCTAGATAAGTCACAAGTTTTTTTCACCTAGCAATGTTCTACAAATAACACTGACAGAGATTTAACTTTTATCACACCTTGTGTTCACTGGAAAATGGAAGTTGCAATTCCTCTATCGAATCAAGGACAGTATTTTTAGAGGGAAAAAAAAGTACAAAAGGAGTTGTTTGGTGTGTTCTGCAAATGAAGCATGAACTATAATTCCTGTGTACATTAAAGATGCCCATATCAGGAGTGCAAAAATCTGCATGGCCCCCCATTCATCCATTTTGTATTCTAATTCTGTACAATGTAGTTTTTCCCCTTTCTGAAATATGCTAAATAGACTTCCTGAATGTCAGATTTCACATCCAAAACTAACATGGGTTGAGACTATTCGGACATTATCCAGAAAGTTGTCATTCAGAAAGGTTCAAATTCTGCCAAGCCTAGAAGCATAACAATTTGATTGAAAATGTATTTAAAACGGTTACTGTTTACTCTTCTTTCTCACTGGCTCTACACTTCTTACTTCATCCAAACAATCATTGGTCTCAGAGCCAGAAATTCATAAAAGAATGTGGTTCCTACTAGGCCTGAAGACAGCCCTGAAAGAGTTGGCAGCTAAAAGTACTTTGTATATAGAACAGAAACTTGGACTAAATCTAATTAGTCCAAATTTATGTTCCATGTAATCAATCAAAGATGTGAAGGATGTAGTTTGGAAATGATCACTGGATAGCAAAAATAGATCAAAGATTAGGTAGCGGTTTAAAAGCACAGCCAACAAAATGAAGTGAAACTTAAATAATTTTTGGTGCCAAATCTATGCATACACATTCTAGGAAAACATAGTGTATATGCAGTAAGTAAAAAGCAGTAGGTTGAGATGCTATCAAAACTAACAGTGCTTGATTCCATGACTGTGGCTGCCATCTTGATGTTTTAAGCCCTTTCCTGGATAATCTTTGTCTGCCACGCCTGATAATAATACAAAAAAGAAACAACAATCTTATACCAGCATCATGGGTAGAAGTAAAAAAGCGAGAAAGTCAGTATTTAGTAGCCCATTCTGATGTTTAATAGAATATGTATTTGTGATAGAGAATAAAACACAATGCATAGTAAATGAAGGATAACCTTCAGAAATAATACATGTTAAATCCCTCATTGTATATTTATGAAAGCAAAGCGACCTAACAACTGACAAAAACTAGGCTGAATCTTGCCAGTTTCTTTTCTTGAAAAGAAGGTTTCTAAAAGAAAAATCCCTGTTTACTTTCCTTTGCACAATATTCCTTTACAGTTTTTATAAACACTGCTTTGGATGCATCCTTATTGTATGAGAATGCTAAGTTCCTATTGTGATATACTAATATGATGGAAACGCTTGTTAAAGATATACAGAAAAATGTTGCAAAATTATAAACAATATAAATCATGCATTCGTTTTCCTTCATTTAATAAGGCTGGCATTAAAGTAGACTGCCTGTCCTTTAAAGCAATGGTAGTTAAAGAGACTAAAATGTCATGTTTCTGTTTACTTTGATTATTGGATTAATATTTTAGTAGTCAAATACCTAATTGTATAACCTTAAAATACTGAACTCAGGTGGTGCTGAATTTTAATTCTTTTAAAAAACTTTGTCAACTACATTTACTTTTTATTAATCCTAAAGCTAAGTTTGAGATAACACTAAAGACCATGAGTTCTAGTCCCACTTTAGTCACAGAAGCCAGATGGGTGATTGGGCCAGTCACTCTCTCTCAATCCAACTCATTTTACAGAGTTGTTGTTGCGGGGAACATAAAAAGAGTAGTGGGTGGTTGGATATGTTCACCACCTTGAATTATTTGTAAAACAATTAAAAGGCAGTATACAACAAAATAAACTAACAATCCTTCTGAGGAGTTTGTGGGTGACAGAACTTCCTATTAGTAGAAACTTGCCTCTGTCAGGGGCCTTCCCCTTTCTCAAAGGTGATCAGTTAATTGCTGAGACACTATTATTACAAAGAAATTTAAAATGCAGCAAAAATTAATGCCTTTTTTGTTTTGCATCTTACTTTTACTCCTACATCTATTTGGGTTTTTGAGGAAATCGCTAGAGAAATGTATAGAATATGAAATTAAAAATTAAAAATGGGCATGGCATGTTATTTGATCACTATTTGATCTGTCATCTGGAAATAATAGTCAACAACCACATTGAATGGCTCATAGTTTTCTTAGTATTTAAAGCAATACAATGGACAGAAGATCAGTTCTAAGCTTTTTCTGATGAATTGGTGAATAGAAATCAGCATAATACGAAACTGCCCTAAATGATAACACATGGTTTAGTTTCTTAGCTCGATCCAGATAATCACTATTAAATAATGTTTGGACCATGACTTAGCTTGATGTGTGAAAAATGTCACTAAGAAATAGGAATCTTGTGTGTGTGTCTGTGAGAGGGAATAAGATAGTGGAATTTCTTCTTTGCAGTAGAGTTCAGTTGATCCATAAGCTGTCCTCATATTTGTAAGTAAAGTCAAACACAAGAAAATGTTTTACGCCCACTTCCAGTGGGACAGCAACATCGCCAGACGCTTCTTTTTGAAGCACCAGCCCAGGGCTCCGTAGAACCGCAAAGAACAGCGACTATCAGCTGTCTTGCGGTTTGAAAACTTTCCCCCTGGTATGAGGGGGGAAAGTGAGTAGACGGGTGGGGTAGAGCTCCCTGAAAGTGCCGGATTTCACACATAATCTGGCGCTTGAAGATGAGAGCTCCCCGTTAAGCCTGTCAGTACTCCGGACCCTGGATGCCTCTGCTTTGCAGAGCTAGATGTCGTTAACCATTCCAGCACCAACTTTAAACAGATATTTTTTGAATCGAGCTGGCGGAGCACAAGCAGTATGAATTAAACAGCAAGTATTTTTTTTTCCTTTTAACTCCAAAGATTTACTTTCTTTAAAAGATTCTTCCTAAGCTGAAAGTGAAAGCAAGATGGCGTTTGAGTTTTAACGGGGCGTGAAGAAGTGAAAGCTAAAAGTAATTATTGACAAGCCCCTGTTTGAAACGTAAAACTCCTTTTTGAAAAGTGGATGTAATAAGAAAGGAATAATAATAATTGAAGCAGCAATACAAATTACAAATTGTAAAGGATTCCCTTTTTTTTTCTTCTTGAAACTCTTTTTTTCTTTTCTCTTCCCCCTTTTTTTTTCTGTCCTTCGGGGAAGGAAGAAGGGGGGCAAGATGGCTGGGCTTTTTGAAAGTAAAGGAGGGTTATTTAACCCTCAATGGTCTGAATTTGAGGAAGCTTTGAGTTCAATTACCTCTGCTTTATTGAAAAGAATTGATACTATATTTCAAGTTTCTCAAGCTGGAAATAATGAAATACATGGAAATACTGAGTTGCAATCTAGCAGTGGGGGATTGAATGAAGAGTTGGGAGATGCAAAAAAACAACAACAGATTATAGCAGATTTTACTGAGGAGAGAAAGATGAATGTTGTGCAAAATAAGGAGCAAGATAAAACTCAATCTGCACTTAAAGAGTTGTTTCCAGAAGAAGCTACATTTCTGCAAAAATTTTATAATATGCAATCCCAAAAACCACAAAATTTTATTGGAGCTAAAAAAGGCAGAGGGATTAAAGTTAAGAAGAAAGTTCGTAAAAAGAAAAAGAAGAAAGACTGGAGAAATGGAAAATAACCCTGCTTGATGAGATGATGGTCCTTAAAAAGTACTGTTTAACTGCTTAAAGATTTTGAATTTTTTGGAAAAAGAAAAAAAAAATCAGACAGCAGTTTAATGCCAGTTAACTAAGCGATGAGCGACGATGAGGAGGCAACTTACAGCTGTATTGGAATATTTGAGAAGAATAAACAGATCACAGCAATGCTGGTGTACTGGGTTGTGAAATATGCCCTGACTTGAATGATTTGGATTATTTTATTAAGGACTGCAACAAATTTGGACTTAATTGCAATCGCAGAAGTTCTACTGAATATAGCAAATTGAAGTTTCTTGCTTGATGGTAATGAATACAAGGCAAAAGGACTATGGACCTAGGGCAATTGCAGTTGATCTGGTGGTTTCCCTAATATGTCTGACAAATTTATTAATCTAATTTTTGACTGGATTTGATGGATATCATTTCAAATATAATTACAATTACAAAGTCACTCGGGGGGCTTTTTTTTTATATACAGAAGCAATTTTTATTTAGGGGGGTAGATGTAAATGAAGATATCTTATATGCTGTTGGAAGATGTGAAGACAAGAAGATTAGCAATTGGTTCAATCTAGTATGAAGAATTTAAAGGATTGATAAAGTTCTTAAATGATGTTTTTAGTTGATTTGTTAATATGTATGGATATAAGAGGTTTGATTATTAATTAAAAAATTATTGTTAATATTATTTCTTATTAAGTGTTTTGATTATAATTGGACCTTGATGGTTTAAAAGTGAAGGACGGAAGAGTTTATATAGTAATTTTTTTTTTAAAATCGGAGGTTTTTTGAGTGAGGGTTTCCTTTTTTTTTGTTGTTGTTGTTGTTGTTGTTGTTGTAGTTGTTTTGTTTTAAATGAAAGAAGTTATAAAATATTTTGTTAAATTGTATAGATCTAATAATTTGTTAAGTAACAATTAGCCAAATTGAGTAATGATAGGTTTGATTAGATAATACTTAATTGTTTTAATTGCTGTAATTATAAATGGAGATAATTTTGTTGAATTAGATGGAATAAGGAGAAAAAAAGACTTGCTTTCCTTTTATCTATTTGTTTAATGATCATGATTATAATAAGTGTGAAATGGAGTTTAATTTAGAGAATTTAAGCTGTATTTTATTTTGTACTTGCTCTGGGAAGTCGGGGGAGGTGGTTGGGGAGGGGGGGAGAAAATGTATGAAAAATTTTTAAAACTTTTTCAATAAAAAAAAAAGAAAATGTTTTACTTTTCTCTACAGATAAGTCAATTACATTATACAGACAAGGGGAAGAAGCACAATAACTACAACTTATCTTGCTGAATTGGATCACTGGAATTATCTGGCCTAGTACTGTCTTTTGTCAGTAATTTTCTAAACTGCAGGCTGTAGGGTTTCCTAACCTGAGACCTTATTACTAGTGATATTGATAACTAACTCTGAGATTACACCTGCATCATATACCCTTCCACTGATCTTTAGCCCTATCACTGGAGATCATGAAAACAGGTATATCTAAACAGGAAAGATATTCCCCATTAATAAAATCAGTAGTTTATTTTATCACAAATAGATGAGCAGCATTTAAATTATTCAAAAACTCTCACCAATTCACCACATTTTTTGTGTATATTAAAAAGACTAGTTTATATAGGGCTTAAAAACAGAAGTTAGGAGCATGACCTTGAAGAGCAAGCATGTAACTTAAATAAATGGTAATTTATTGCTCCTTCAACAGGGCAAAAATTTTTATTGTGCCCTCCAAGTTATATTAGACTTCGTTTTGTTTATAGTATGGTGGCAATTCATTCTAAATGAAATTAAAAGGAAAGAAAATTGAAAGAGTCCAAGAGGTCATAATGAATAAAACTGTAGAAATGTGGGGAAAGGTGTGCAGGACAGATTTTGATATACAATAGATGATTGAGAAATGTATACATGAGAGAACTGTATATCAGTTGATTTAGAGAAAGTTTACAATCAAGTTAATAAGCTTCAATTTTGTATGAATATGAAGTTGAAGATTGGTTCTCCTCAAATGGTACATGATAAGCCAAGAAGCCACAAGAATAAATGGAATGTCTAATAAATGGTTTGCTAGTGAGCAATGAGAGATAAGCACATATCTTCTTCATTCTTTAATGTGTTAATAATATATAAAACTGACTGATGAATCAGACCAATCAGAATAGAACTACACCATTCTAATAAACAACTGATTTTCCCCAAGGAGTCTCCAATCATCAATAGATTAGAAATACTGTAAGGCAATCTCCACATTTGAACTACTGCGCTAAGGAAGCTGTGCTGTATCATAAGGTAAAATAACCTAATCTCTATTTTGGTATTGATTATCTTAAGCCTGAAAAGCCCCAGGTATGTATATAAGGAACACGTCTTGTAACATTAAAGCTGCATTGGTTTGGTATGTTAATGTGAGCATATTATGCAGGTAACTAGGAATGTAATAAGTTAAAATGCAAAATAATTGTGCTGACTTGACACTGTAAGTGTTTGAATGAACTTTAAAGTCTTCCAAATTGTCTGTTTGGAGTTTAATAAGTTATTTAGTACCTTTAAGGAAATGTTATCAATGCTAAAAAGCTTTCTTGGTGGCCAAAAGATCCTTATTAAAAACATTATTATTCCCAACTGGAGCAGTTATTCAGAAAAAACGTTCATGGGGAGGAGATTGTCTCCAAACTCTGTAATGAATTGTAAACAGGCTGCTTCAAGGTGCAAAGCAAGAGTCTATAACCGTGATGGCGAACCTATGGCACGGGTGCCACAGATGGCACGCGGAGCCATATCGGTGGGCACGCGAGCTCAGCTCCGGCACACATGCGTGCACCAGACATCTGATTTTCAGGCGTTCTGGGCCCACCAGAAGTCAGGAAACACACTGTTTCTGGCCTCTGGAGGGCCTCTGGGGGGGGGGTGTGGAAGGCCATTTTTGCCCTCTCCAGGCTCCTATAAAGGCTCTGGAGCCTTGGGAGAGCAAAAAAACAGGCCTACCGGGCCCACTGTGCCATCACATGCCAAAGGTGGGATGAGCACGGGGGGGGGGGGGGGGGGCGCATAGAATTATGGATGTGGGCACGCATGCGTGTGACCCCACGGCGCTTTTGGCACGCGATGGCAAAAAGGTTAGCCATCACTGGTCTATAACAAAGAGATAGCTGAGATCTGGAGGATGAGTTAAGAAGTGAATCTATCTATCTATCTATCTATCTATCTATCTATCTATCTATCTATCATAGCTCTCTCTCTCTCTCTCTCCCCCACATGTTTTCCGGAAAATAAGACCCTGTCTTATTTCTTTTTTTTAACCCCAAAATAAGTGCTCGGCCTTATTATTTTGGGGCATGTGGATCAAGATGGGGCTCTTCTTGTCATTTTACCTGATTTCCAGCTATTGTCTCCCTAACCCTAACCAGAGAAAATGGTGCTTGCGGTTACATATTTTCGGGGAGGGCTTATTTTCAGAGAGGGCTTATTTTAGCACATGTGCTCAAAAGCCCGATTGGGCTTATTATTAGGGGATGTCTTATTTTCGGGAAAACACAGTATCTCTCTATCTATCATCTAGCTATCTAGCTCTCTCCCTCTCTCTCTCTCTCTCTTATCTCTATCTATCTATCTATCTATCTATCTCTGTCTATCTATCTCTATCTCTATATCTATCATCGCTATCGCTACCTCTACCTCTACCTCTACCTCTACCTCTACCTCTATCTCTATCTCTATCTCTATCTCTATCATCGCTATCGCTCTATCTATCTATCTATCTATCTATCTATCTATCTATCTATCTATCTATTCACCCACCTACCCACCCACCCATCAATCCATCCATCCATCTATCTATATAGGTAACCATTTCACATTCATGACTCTGTGCAGTTCATATAATCAGAACACACAAACAAACAATAAGCAAAAAATCAATAAAACAATGTTATTAAAACCATAAAACATAATAAGCACACAAGTGCTCCAAACCATAATCTGATCCCGAGTCATAATGACAAAGCCAGGCAAGCAGGGTTGGATCCAAACTAATCTCATAGGAAGTGTGATGCCCCAAAGGACAAGCTCCATGCAGAAAAAGCTCTTATCTAGGTCCAATCAGATGGGGCTTCTTAATAGAGAGGACTGTAACATTGTTCTTCTGTCAGACCTGATGTCACAGATGGAGGTAATAAGAAAGAGGCTAAATAACCTCAAATAACCCAGTCCCTTGACAGGTAGGGCTTTATAGATGACTTTAGCATCTTGAATTATGTTTGGAAGCACAATGGCAACAAATACATTGCCCAGGTATTTTGGGCATTGGTTGAGAAGCACACATGTGTTTTGATGTCAGTTTTTCTAATAAGTGACAGTTTTTGCACTAAGTGTATCTTCCAGATGTCCTTCAAGGGCAGTCCCATGTACTATATTTGTAGACCTTGTTACAATAATTTATTTGGGATGTATCAAGGGCATGCATGATCAATAATATTTCTCTGGTTGAGGCTGTTGTTACAAAGACAATAACTTTTCAAGGGTCAGGATCTACAGCAAATCATCTAGGTCAGCAACGAATCAACAAATCATCTAAATGGACAATAAAAATATTCCAAGCAAATAAGAAAAAAATATGATGGATACATGTTTGAAAGCGAAAAGGACTATTAACCAAAGCAAAGTTCATTACTATATATTAAAGTGTCCCCTAACAAGGCCAATTAACTATTGATGAACTTTTTTCAAGTGGAGCTCTCTATAGGGCCTACTTGTGTCTCTTCTGCAACTACTTCAAAAGTTCAGGCTGCCTGGAAGAGGGTAAAGGTAAAGGTTCCCCTCACACATATGTGCTAGTCATTCCCGACTCTAGGAAGCTGTGCTCATCTCTGTTTCAAAGCCAAAGAGCCAGCACTCCGTGGTCATGTGGCCAGCATGACTAAATGCCAAAGGCACATGGAATGCTGTTACCTTCCCACCAAAGGTGGTCCCTATTTTTCTACTTGCATTTTTTGTGTGCTTTTGAACTGCTAGGTTGGCAGAAGCTGGAACAAGTAATGGGAGATCACTCGGTTAGGCGGCCCTAGGGATTCAAACTGCTGAACTGCCAACCTTTTGATTGACAAGCTCAGCCACCACGTCCCTTCAAGAGGGTAGAGGGTAGAGATCCTTAATTGATACAGAATTCAGCAGCCAAAAATCATGAAGGGTGTCCTTAATAAAAGGGGAAGGAAATCTGCTGGTAGATGATGAGTGTTCAGGAGTATTTATCTGTCATCAAGGATGCTCAGAAAATTTGGAAAAATAAACTATTATTGCATTTGAAAATAAATTCCTGCCCATTAATCCATTCTGTTTTCCTCACTGACCCTTAGAAGAGCAGTGAAGTCTTTCTTTGTTTCAGTTGCAAGTGGAACCTTTGGAGCTGTTTATCAAGGTCTGCCTTCGCATTCAAAGGAGGTCCTGCCTTTTCATTTCCAATCCTGCATAATCTCTCTGTCTGGCTGTTCAATATGTCAGTATTTGAAGCTCTGGTGTGAAGCCACCTGAGTTGATTCAGAAGTCCAGACACATTTGGATTCAACCAATGTGATCCAACCAGCACTTGGAAATGTTGAAATTCAAAAGAGCAGAAGGTTTGATCTTTATGTCACAAATTCTATGAGAATGCTATGGAGGCAATTAAATAAGAAATAAACCTTTCAGGAGATGGTATAAATTGAACTCATAAGGGAGTGTTGATATCCCCTCCAGTGTGATGTCCTGTGTCTAAATTATCACCCCACCAAACTGAATATCAGTCATTCACTCTAAGAGGGGGAGATATCATCTCAAACGATCTAAGCCCCAGAGCTCACTGCAACATCATTGCCAAAAAGGCATTAAGAGTTGTTAACCTAATTTTGAGAAGCTTCTTCTCCAGTAACATTGTACTGCAAACTAGGACATACAAAACCTTTGCCAGACCAATTCTCAAATACAGCTCATCTGCCTGGAATCCACACTGTATATTGGACATTAATACAATTGAGTGGACCAGAAGTATTTCACAAGAAGAGTACTCCACTCCTCTGCTCACAATAGAATCCCTTATGCCACCAGGCTCAAAATTTTGGGCTTGGACAATCTGTAACTATGGTCTGACCTAAGCACAGTATACAAAATTGTCTGCTACAATGTCCTACTTGTCAACGACTACTTCAGCTTCAACGTCAATAATACGTGGGCAAACAATAGATACACACTCAAGGTAAACCGCTCCAAACTCGATTGCAGAAAATAAGACTTCAGCAACAGAGTAGTCAACGCCTGGAATGCTCTACCTGAGTCCATTGTTACATCTTCAAACCCCCACAACTTCAACCTTAAACTGTCTACTGTGGACCTCACCCCATTCCTAAGAGGTCCGTAAAGGGGGCGTGCATAAGCACACCATCATGCCTACCATCCCTGTCCTACTGTCCCCATTTATTTGTACTCATTTTCTGTGTTCATGTCTATATTTATACTTATACCTGTTATCTTGTACATGTTTGACAAACTAACTAAATAAATAAATAAAATCTGCAAATTTAGACAGTTATATATATATAGATCTTATATAGATAGATGATTATTTTGGGAATAGTATGGGGCAAAAGTATTTATTGTAGATGTAGGCACTATATCTACAATAAATAGACATGGGGATTTTTTTTTAAAAAAAAGGAAGAGTAAATGGGCATCCATAAAAATGAAATGCATCTACCTTTTTAAAATAATAAATTTAATAAAAGCTTTTGAGAACCTTTAGAAGGGATTCCTGACAAAACTACAACTCTTAGTTGGGAGAGAGAGACAGGGAAAAAAATTTCCAATGCTGGCAATTAAAATGCAAGTCAAATCTGCACGTGTTATCAAATTAGAAAGACAGGAATTAATTAAGTTCTAGGCATGAGAATCCAGCATGTTTAATGATAAGCCAGGAAAGAATTTACTTAATCAAATGCCAGACAGACATTGGTGTTATTGATCCTTTTGTGTGGCTGCCTTACTGAATCTCAGTTTTAAGGAGAGGAATTGGAGGCTCAGAAAAATAGCTGAAGTGTTGCTGAGGGGATAATTTGCATACTGGTAAACATCAGATAGTGGTGGCATTAAAGTTCAATGTCATAAAATCATTTTTTCCCTCAAGAGCTGCTAGCTATCCTTGTTCTCTTTTCAGCTCTATCAGGTCTCTTCTTTTGACACTTTCCACTTTTCCCTTATATGGCAGCTCAGTGATGAGGTGTTCATGTTTCTTTTACTTTTTTTCTCTAAAACATATTATTATGCTCATTGTTTTCTCTTTGCCTTCATTTTATTCCTTTGGTTTCAAACTAGATCTCTACAACTTCTAGATAGAGCAAGCGGAGGTGAGAATTTTGTTCAACTCATATGTGAATAACAATATGCCAGATTTCTTGAACCACCAACTGTATTGTAACAATTTACCACATTGGGATTTACAATAGATATTCAGGCAGATAAGACTAAAATGTCATTTTCTTTATTATAATAGAAACATCTACTCTCCCTAGATTCTTCCTAACTATTTTTTCAAGATCATTTTTGCATACATTTTTTTTCCTCTGGCCTGTGTTGCTATGTTACACATTAAGGCAAAACCAGAAGATATCACCATCTCCGATAGAAAATTACACCTGTATAACTTCAAACAGGTTGAATCCATACCTCATATCTTATTAAAATGTCCACTATATTCAGGTAGGCAAGGAATTTTAATTTCTCTCATCTTGAAATCATTTTTTTCCCAATTTTGACTGTCTTGATTTTATGTCATTTTTATGCATGTTTTAATTCTTATGCATGTTTTAATGTGTGTTGGTATAGTCTTTGACTGCACAGCAACAAAATGAATAAAAATAAAAATGATGTACAGGTTTCATTTAGAACTGCACATGCACTATATCGCAGCCTTGTGTAAAAATGGAATAACAGGGTTGGAAGAGACCTTGGAGGTCTTCTAGTCCAACCCCCTGCTCAATCAGGAGACCCTATATCTGGACAAATGGCTGTCCAATCTCTTCTTAAAAATCTCCTGTGATGGACGGAGGGAGAGGGAGGGAAGGAGAGAGACAGAGAGAAAGAGAGAGAGAGAGAAAGAGAGAGGGAGAGAGAAAGAGAGAGAGGATCAGCATGGCTCCTAATTAAGGATGGCAAAGTTCAGTGAAAGATGTGAGAATAGAGAAAGCTTGTAGCTTTGCCTTCTCCTGTTCATAACAGTAAATATTTAGACATTTCCAGTTCTAGCCTACTGTTGCATCCATCTAGTTATCTTTTTATCAAGAGAATAAACCTGTCCTATTTGTGCAGAATTTGATAATAAGATTTCGTCCAAGAGTGCATCGTGGCTTGTTTATCATTTAGCTCATATTCAACATCATAAAAGTTGAGTTGACTGATAGAGCTTTTAGAACAAAAAACTTTTAGCTACCTTTATTAAAGGAATCAAGAGCTGAAAAAATGAATGGTGCTCCAAGCAATTTTACCTTTCCCAATCTTAAGAGAGACTTAACAGGCTGAGAATTTAATAAGGAGGCAGCATTTATTGGCTGTGTACTTATGAATGACAGTGAGCCCAAACAACAGATCCTGACTGGATATTTGAAGCATGGATGTCACAGAAAACAGGATAAATCCTTCAAAGTCCCAATGAAAACAAATATCCTGAGTTGATCTTTAAAGATCACCTTGACATCTATGGGTGGATCTAATCTGTTGATAGATTGTGACCAATTGGATGCTACAATTCAGGATTTTCAGTTGGGAAAAAGTATACCTGCTATTAGAAACAACCAGATCATGCTACTCTTATTTGCATTGGGAAGGAAGCTCCTATACTTTGTTTTCAACTATTCATTAAACATGAAAATGGATTTATAATATAATCCTTATATACTTATTCAGAAATCTCCCAACTGAATTCAATATTCCTTACCCCCTGGTGAGTTCAGACTGTAATAATATAATTAGTTTGGCTAAGAAAGAGAGAGCAATGATGAAATGTTCATACAGCATGCCAACTTTAAAAATGGGATGTGATTTTTTTTAAAAAAAATGAAGTGAAAGGTATAAAACCAAATGTATGTAGGCCAACACCTTTGCAACTCAACCACAACAAACCAATAAGCTAAACCAAAAGCTGTAGAAACATGAAAGAAAATAAGCTAAATAAAGCAGAAACAGATGGCTGTTGTATGTTACTAGCTGCCTTCGTTCCTTTTGTCTTGTACAATGCAGTTAACAACGTAAAACATGTGTTGAACCAACGTGTATACAGAAAATATACTGTATATGATCAACGTACGGGGATAAATGTATATAACACTGTAAGTAGTCATCTGGTCTCATTTAGTCTTTCCAGTCAGTATTTTCCAGCAGTTAGCTGAAATTGAAAACCTAGTATCAACCAAACAGAGAGCAGGCTGTAATTATGCTTTTCCTAGGAAATAAGGATAGAAAAACGTAATCAACAAATTTAACATCTCTTTGGTTTTGATTAGTTCTCTAGTTTCTTGTCAGAATTATGAAAGAAGGATATCAAAAAGAGCTTAAAACATAAGTGTAACATGAGTAAGGACACACCCACACCACTTAGTTGCTCTGTTGCCAGCATGGACAACAATCATGGATGATGTCATTCTTTACTCACTGCTTTTCCATCATAAATTTGATCTGGATGTATTTTTTCTTCTCCAGTTTGAAAAAAAACAACAACCAACCTGTTCTTTGTATGTCACCTTGAGTGCTGTCATCCATTGTAGCTTGAAATGAACTTCACTTACAGACTGGCCCCAACAGTTCATTAGCTATCCCCTCAGCTGAGACAATAGTTGCCTTGATCAGTGAGCATCTAAGAGTCCATTTGTACCTTTTGTATTAAAATAGCACAATAGTTACGCATTTCACCTAGTATGTAAGGCAGTGGTGGAATTCAATTTTTTTTTACTACCGGTGTGGCTTGGTGGGCATGATGTGACTTGGTGGGCATGCCTTGATGGGTGAGGAAGGGAAAGGATACTGCAAAATCTCCATTCCCACCCTACTCCAGGGGAAAGATACTGCAAACTCCCCATTCCCTTTCCACTCCAGGGGAAGGATATTGCAAAATCCCCATTCCCACCCACTCTGGGGCCAGCCAGACCCAGTATTTGCTGGTTTTCTGAACTACTCAAAATTTCTGCTACCAGTTCTCCAGAATCTGTCAGAACCTGCTGAATAGCACCCCTGATGTAAGGGTTCCAAGACATTTTCCCACTAATTTTTGACTATTTTCAAAAAAGTGTAGGATTCTGTCAAGATTGCAACATTTCATTGTTTTTATAGCCACCAGAGGTAAAGGGTTTATGAATGGAAGAACATACTGACTTGTAGTCCAGGCCAAACATCTTACATGTCATTACCAGTGTATCTCAGTCTGGATATATATATTTTGTAAACCAATTTAGCAGTAGTGGGTTTCAAAAATTTTCACTACTGGTTCAGTGGGCATGGCTAGGTGTGGGGTGCCATGTGACTGAATGGGTGTTGCCAACTTGACATCACTCACAACTACACCCACTCAGTCACATGACCTCCCCACCTAGCCACGCCCACAGGAAAAGTTAGAATTTTTTTGGAATTTCCACCTATCTACC
>WNWU01000053.1:3296207-3314408 GCA_012654045.1 Ptyas mucosa
CTATTCTATTCTATTCTATTCTATTCTATTCTATTCTATTCTATTCTTCCCTTCCTTTCCCTTCCCTTACATTCCATTTCTGAATTTCTGAATTCATTACTCTAAGAGCAGGTCAATAATAGGAATAATTACTCAAAGAGATTATGAACTTTGCTTTGGTGCAAGGGTGGATAATTAATTTTCCTTCTGCCACTGACATTCTGCTGCTGGCATCACCTGATGTTGCCAATGCCCCATCCCCATCCCTGATGCTCCTAAAGCTGCACTCCCTAACACCAATCATAACAACACTACAGGCTGGATTGAGATCATCCATTGGCCAGATGTGGCCCACAAGCTATAAAATGCCCAGGTCTGCTTCAGTGGATGTATTCAAGCAGGCAGCTAGAAGGACATTGTCTTTTGGATATTTGGATATATTCTGTAATTCTCTGAATCAATATTTGAATTAGAAAAGGGAAAATAAACACTGATGAGGGTAATTATATTTTAATTACCCTGACCAATAATCACTTTCTGTAAGCATTCTCAGCATTTATAGATTATATCATTTGAACAATTCTGACTTTTTCCATAATACTGAATTCTTAGGTTGCAGAAATCCCCTAGTGTGACTATTCAGTCTCCTGCTGTTTTCAACTTTGTTTACCATTGCATCTTTCCAATGGGATCTCTTCTTCAGTCACTTATCTGGTTGGCAGAGGTTCATGGATCAACCTGGAATGACATGATAACACACACCCAAAAAGACTTCTAGTGGAACTGGTACAGTGCAGCTCCTCGAACATCTACGCTGATCAGCTTATTAGCAGGACATAACTTTCAGCCAATGAAGTTGTAATGAGAGTTTGGGAAAGCAGCTTTGGGATAATAGATTGACATTTTCAATGTTGCCAGTGATTGCAATAGTGATGTCTGTTCTAGTTTTGCCATGTTGGCTATCAGTGATGGTAATGGTGATCTGGGTATGCATATCCTCTATGCTAAAGTTTTTCAAATTTCCAAGTCTTAGCAGTGAGAATGGGAGCAGGTTGGTGGTCCTGGATGAGAACTGCATCCTGCAGCTGCTATGTAACTAATCTCATGAGAGAGTAAGTATTTTAATATTTTCTGGGAATGGGAACATCTTCACTCCATGCTGTGAACACGAGGAACCAGAGTGTGGGCTAAGTGTTCTGCTTATGGGTTATGACAGTTTATAATTTTTTTTCAAGTCTGAAGAAGTAGGGGAACATTAGGTTAATGTAGATTATCATTGTGTTAGATGGTTTGGGGAAACAGGTGTTGGCATCCAGCCAGGGCCTCTTGCCCCTTCATGGTGAGTATAGAGGATATAGGCAATGGCCTAGAAGGGCAGCAGGAAGACTCACTGCCAGGGGTCACCAAGGACTCACCAAGAAACCAATTTGAGAGAACATCTCAGCCTCTCCCTAGTTCACAAAAAGTGAGAAAGGAGGAAAGTACATTCAGACTTGCAAAATTCTATCCCTATAGCTGTTACAGTAAAAGTAATGGTGTCCTATATTGCATTGGTTTCTTAGTCTAGTCTACCTTGCAGCGCTGATGATGAAAGATAGAAGGAGGCAAGTTTTGTGTTCAGAAGTTGGATGGCAGGTAAAATGACTGGATTCCAGGTGACAAATTTTTAAGGATGACTCAAGGATGCTTTGCAACTTTTTATATATTTACCTGTGTCCCTTTGTGGATTTATATCCATGTCTTGGAATGCTACCTCACTTACAGTATTTTTTGGAGTATAAGACGTACCGCAGTATAAGACACAGCTTAGTTTTTGGGAAGGAAAATAGGGGGGGAAATCTGCCTACCAGTATTCATCTGGCTAGCCTCCTTAGTGTGGTCAGCTTCAGCACATTAGTTTGCTGGTTTTTATCCCCTGCTTGGGGATAAAAAACAGCTTCTAAAGCACAACTGATCTTTGGAGAGAGAAGCAATGAGAAAGCAGGCAAACCACAGGGATCGCTTCACTCACTAGTTCCCCATTAGGGCTGAAAAAAGATGTCACAGCTGAGAGTCGGGGTGGGGGGAGATTGCTTCACTGAAAAAAAGCTTCTAAAGCACAGCTGAGAGTCAGAGGTAGATCTAGCACCTCCTTTTTTTAAAAAAAAAAGCTTCAAAAAAGCTGCATTCGGAGTATAAGATGCACCCAAATTTTCAGCCTCTTTTAGAAGGAAAAAAAGTGTGTTTTATACTCCAAAAAATATGGTAGATTATTATATGTCAAAATTGTCTTGTAATTCTAAATCTTTAATTGCCACAAATGTTCCTTCTTTAGATATTACTGTCTGACTGATTGTTGTGATATACTATAGTTTATGTGCATAGAGATACCTACAGTATCTTAAAGATACCTATAGTATCTTAAAGCTAGGGACAGAATTTTCATAAATTCCAGAAGTGAGAACTGGAGATAGATTTCAAGTGACATCTCAACAGAGACTTGATAGAGTAGTATGAGAAATAATCCCTACAGACATGATTTATAGACAGTTTCCTCTGGTCTTGTGGGGTTGCAGAAAACTATATTATATCTGAGAAGCAAAACTCATGACTTTGAATATGTAATGGTTTCTTAACTGTATATCCATTCACTTTTACAATTTTCCTCACTCAAATAAATTTAGCCCTGGCATTTTTTGTAATGAAGGGTTATTCAGGCTCACTAGGAAAAATGATGCCAGGCCATCATTGTCAAAATTGGTTACTGTGTTGTTACTGAATTCATTTTCACATGTACCTATATTCCAGCATTTCTATATAGATAAATTCAGTTCCAAATAAAACTGGAAAGGTCCATTGTTGCATTTCATTGTGGATAAAACAGAAACCAATATAACATTTTACATTTATGTAAGAAAAAACACTTTGTTGACAAATCAAATTCTATTTATTTACACTATTTTTTTTTTAGGTGGATGTTTAATCTGCCTCTCCCCAAGAGATTTAACTTGAATATAAATGAATACAACAATTTAGTAAGCAATGCAGATTCAGAAAGACTGACTTCTAGTAGCTACATCTTTCATGAGACTCTAAATTCTATAATCTAGTCTGTCTTTCAACAGTCTGTCTCTCTTTCAATTCTCTTTTTCTCACCATCCATCCTGTCGTTGCTCTAAAATTGTTTTTCCCCATTTTTTTTCTTCTTATATCTCCTTACCTTAATGCCCTACATCCTCTGTTTTTGCTTTGGTAATCTGTATTTATTTGCTGGTTTACTTATTCAATCAATTGATATGGCTGCACAAGGTGATTCTGTGTAATTAATATCATGTAATAATAAATAATAAGCATGTTGGATGCAATTCAGAAACATCTAGACCAGAGCATCATTTGAATACCATTGGTATTGACAAAATTACTAACAATCAATTGAAAAGGCGGATTTATTCAGAACAACTTACATCCTATCACAGTACCTTTAATACCATCAAACATCCACAAGTGTTCCACAGCAAAGTATCCCAGGTCCTTGGAAAGGATTTGGTAGGTGAAAAAAAATGCCAAACCCAGTCTGAACATCTGGTTGACTTTGCAATGAACCATAATAATAATAGAAATAAAAGCATAGCACATACTGTAAATCAATAACCCTAATGCAGGCTTACCTGGAACTCCAGTCCAATTCCTGAATGATACTAATGATAGACTTTCAATTCAGTGCATCTGTATTTGGGGGGGGGGATCAGATTGTGAATGATTGCATAAGCAATGGTGTGTAATTTCATAGAAAAGCCTCAGATGTTTTGGCTGGCCGTAACAGAACTAATACAATATAGAACATCTTTGATAGCAGAGATTTATTCATTTGTATTGGAAGGCCTGAAAGATCAAGAAAATTGCTGCATAGATATTAAAACATCAGAAATATTAACGGATAACACTTCACTCCAATGGAAATACTTATTTACTTAACTATATTATGAATCACAGACCCAAATGTATAAAAGAAAATGCAAAATATAATACAAAATGCATTGGAGCATACATAGTAAAAAAATAAGTTCTCTCATCATGCTTACTCTAAGTTGTTGTCAACAGCATATGAATTCTACAGGCTACAAACTTTGTGACAGCAAGAGTTATCATGGGATCTTAATTGTGACAGCAAGAGTTATCATGGGATCTTAATCTTAATTTCTCTATCCAACATGTGAATGGACTAAAAACAGGTATTATGTCTCTGTAAAAATTACAGTACAGTAGAAAGTGACCCTGTGATTCAATATTCCCATCTTTAAAACAACCAATATTTCATTTATATCTGACCATCTACCAAAGCATGCCCTGAGATATTAGACATAGTTAATGGTATACAGAACCTAGTACATTGTACAGTCATGTCTTCAAGGTCTTTTGGGAAGTCGAAAGGGTGGGTGTTGATCTCACCTTGGAGAGCATGATGTTCCAGAGGGCAGGAGACATGACAGAAAAGGTTGTTCTGCATTCCACCAGTTAAAATTCCTTGGCTGGTGGGGTCCATAACTTGCTTCTTCTAGGATTGGTGTGGTGGGCTAATCCCACTGGGTTGAACTGGTTTTTCAGAGAGCCTGGAACCATGCCATGCCGGGCTTCAAATGTGATAATGAACATCTTGAATTGGACCCAGATGCAAACCACCAGCAGTGAAGTTCACAATGAAGCCCATCTTATGGGCAACAAGAACTGCCTGTGGAGCTATGTTCTGCACCAACTGAAGCTTCTGGATGTTCTTCAAGAGTAGCCCCAAGTAGAATCATAATGATAATCATCCTAGTGTTTTTCCTGCAGGTGCAGGGTCCACTTTTCGGATTATGGCAGTGAGGTTTGCTCCTCCTAGTAGTACTGCTGGATACCGCCCATCTTTTTGGGTGGTGCTGAACTGAAAACAGTCCAAATCAACATCAGGCTCTGGTGACAAGCCAGTCTGTCAGTTTCTGGTTTTGCTGCAATCAATGGCCACATACATAGCCCCATGTAGAGTGCATTACAGTATTCCAAGCATAAAATGACCAGGGCTTGAGTGACTGAGTGCAGGGACGTCTTCTCATTTAAGATATGCTTTATTAATAGTCCACTATACAGAGGTGTCCACTGAAGAATACAGGAGGAAGCAAACAATGCAAACAGTGTTGTATTATTGTAACACAAACTGCATCTGTTTTATATACATGTTGTGGTACAAAAAGAGTAGAGCTTGTGTTGTAAAGGTGCAACACTCGTTGATCATTTTAATGAAACATTGGATGCTTCATCCTGTAAGAAGTTTGAAAAATCTCTCTCAGGCCACTTCATATGGAAATAATAGAATGCTCACCTTATCCTGGGCTTTTGTTAGCAATGATAAGTGAGTAAACACAATATCATAAAAACCATAATGGTAAGTTGGCAGCTCAGGAATATTAGGTTGGTAGCAAATTAATACTACCACAAGCATTTGGGACCTGAATGTCATAAGAGTCTGCTTTTGCCAAAGAACCTTGCATATTCTTTGCATTATTCAGGAGCAAGGGCTCTGGTCTGATCTAATGTGGTTTGAAACAGTGGGACAGCAATCACCTCAGCTTTCTTGAATGTATTGCTTACACTTAAGACCCATTCATCTATTACACAAGGACCTCATTTCTGCTTGCTGTAGCTTAAGATACAGCAAAATGTTGTTCTGAAGGAGACCTCATAGGAAGTGCCTACATTATTTTTGGTGGTCTTTGGAGAAACATAAAGGAAATGCCATTATTATCTATTTCATCCATGCATCACCCTTATATAGCAGACACGAGAAAGCATCAGTTCTTCATTTGGGTAGCTAATGAGCTGAACCTCATACTCCCAGCAATATTTTTCCTCTCTCCCCTGATATTAGTCCTTTGACCATTCCTCTGCAGTGAAACCAGAAAACTAGGTGCTTACACAAAAAGTATTGTCTGTTCTTTCTGGAAGACTGCTTTTTCTCATCTCAGAAGATGCAACCTCCTTTGAAATTCAGGGTTCCTGATGCAAATGCTGAGCTACAAGGGAACAAGGAAAAATAATAATAAAAGGGGTTGCTTTCTTTCTTCTTTTTCTTTCAGCCCTCTTCCAATACATTCACTCTTGAAGAGCCTTTTTATCAGAGCAAGGAGTAGTTGGAAGAATGATCTTTTAAATAGAGGTCACTATTTCTGCCATATCAAATTTTTTAAAAAGAAAAAATTTTTCTGTTCTTTCTTGAAGCCAAACAAGAAATGGCTATGGAAGCAGAGAGCCATGAGAATGGATGGAAAGGAGCAGTACTGTAGCGGGTCAAATGGAATCCTTCAGGTCACCAATTCCCTCATGTTCTTGCTCCATGCAAATCAAAAAGCAAATTATTGTTCTGTTGTTTTGTTTGATCTGGATTCAGCCTGTTTCAGATGCCTCATAGCACCAAGATGAAGGCTCTACTATGAGGCTCCATAGCAGGGGTGGAATGCTATCGGTTCGCTCCAGTTCGGCCAAACCAGTACTGATAAAAACTATCTGTTCAAGTGAACTGGTAGTAAAAAAAAGCTACCAGTTTGGTTTAACCGGTAGTTAAATAAAGCTACTGGTTCAGGCGAACCAATAGTTAGCTACCAGTTCAGTTGAACTGGTAGCTTAAAAAGCTACCGGTTTGGTTGAACTGGTAGTTAAAAAAGCCACTGGTTCCTACGAACCGGTATTTCTGTTGATCAGCTGTGCTGCGCAGTTTAGCTTTGCTAGAAAGCAGGAAATCCTGCTTTCTAGCAAAGCTAAATTACGCAGCACAGCTGATCCCCCCCTCGCTCTTCTACTTACCTTCCCAAGCATCCTTTTGGCGCATACTGTGTATGCATGCGGTTGCAGCATGAGTTTGGTGCGCACTGTGCATGTGCATGCAGCACGTGCTTGATGCGCACTGTGCATGTGCACACAGTGCACACCTGGCATGCAGCACACATGCACGGCCAGTAAACTGGTAGCAAACCAGTTCAGATTTCACCATTGCTCCATAGGTAAAGGAAAAGGTTCCCCTCACACATATGTACTAGTCGTTCCTGACTCTAGGGGGCGGTGCTCATCTCTGTTTCAAAGCCAAAGAGCCAACACTGTCCAAAGACGTCTCTGTGGTCATGTGGCCGGCATGACTAAATGTCAAAAGCGCATGGAATGCTGTTACCTTCCCATCAAAGGTGGTCCCTATTTTTCTATTTGCATTTTTTACGTGCTTTCAAACTGCTAGGTTGGCAGAAGTTGGGACAAGTAACGGGAGCTTACCCCATTACTAAAGATTCGAACTGCTGAACTGCTGACCTTTCGATCGACAAGCTCAGTGTCTTAGCCACTGCATCCCTTCATAATTTATCATTTATATACTTTATCATAAATGCTCCATAAATGATCAGCAGGCCATCTGGGCATCAGGAAAAGTGGTTATGGTTTTCTGGGTGCATCTTAGGAATCAAGCATTCACACAATCCATAATTTTTAGTACATCTTTTAAAAAAGAATCTGGTTCACATCTGGTTTTTATGGAATTCAGCTTTAGAGAATACTCAGATTCGTACAACCAAAAGTCTGGCACATTATAGGAATTTCAAGGTTGAATCCATCTCATTTGTTTTACTCTCAAGAGCAACATCATTTAACCCCCTACCCACTCCCCATTAAATGTCAACTATTGTATAGTAAGAAAGCCAGTCTGGTGTAGTGGTTAAGGCATGGGGCTAGAAACTGAATGTGATTTCTAGTGCCTCTGTCGGTACAAAGCCAGCTGGGTGACCTTGACAGCCTAAATCTATGAAGAAAAAGATCATTTAGAAACCAGATAGAAACAAAAGTATAAAGTATATATTATAATCCTGTCACCACTTCAGAACTTTAAGTGTGTATGATTGATTTAATGTTGGGGTTGTAGATTTATGCTAAAGTATGCTGGAATGAGCATTACGTATGCCTTCCTAAGTGTTTTTGTTTTGTGTTGTGAGGCAAAATTAGACCCCAGAACAGTCCCATTATTTATTTTGCCTTCTTTGTCTGTCCATTTTTTAAAATAGGTAATGAAAAGATGATTTGCCTTTAAAAAGAAATGTGAAGATAGGTAGCAATTTTCTGGGTTTATAATGAACTGCCTACCTGCAGATATTAAAGAACAGGAAAAAATGCATTAAAAACTTGCTTATCATCAGTTTCTGAACAGCATCTTAAATTTGAAGGGGGTTTTAAACTAAAATGCATCAACTCCATACCATTTGAGTTTTGGAAATGTTTGTGAGATTTCATACTTCACACTCTCAGCTTTCATACTTTGGAGATCAACAGCCAGAGATTTTCTTTGGCTCACCACAAATACTACACTTTGAAAAAGAAAACACATGCATATTAATGGAACTTGGGATGTTCAAAAACCTTCTTTTCCAACAAGGACAACATCAGGGCTCATTATTGTTGGGCAAGATCAATTCTCTCATGAGGCAGAGTGAGATGATTGCCTTAGGCAGTGGATGCTAAGGGACAGCAGGCTTCTGTCTTTTTTCTCTTGAATTCCCCAGATGTCTCAGTTGGGAGAGAGCTCTGAATGCCACAGAACCTCTAAATTAGCTTGCTTACTCACTGGAAATCATAATCCCATTGTCAAAGAACTCAGGTTCAAATATAACATTAGGCCAATCAGTTTCAATATACTTTAGGCTTTGGGGAAGTGACAGCATCCTGTCATTCATTTGGGCAGCAGTATTGGTGGGCGATCCTATTGATAGGCTCTTGCTGAGAATCATAACTAGCAGTCCCTCCTGACTAATTTCCATAATTACATTCCATTCTTACCCATCTTCCTTGCTCTGGCTATTTATCTAACTGACTGCCTTGTTTAAATCATCTAAGGCTGTCAACAGGGAGATAAAGTAATAGCTTCACTTAGCTTGCTAAGTTGCTCTAAGTTATGGTGCAAAGTAATCTAGACCCACATAAAGGATCCACTGCAACAGCTGTGAGAAAGGGGAAAATGTTCTGAGAATATCTTGCCAACCTGTTGCCCAAAATCCTGTCCAACCTGTGTGAATGAAAATGTTGGAAAAATGTATAAGGCAATTTATTTCCATCTTACTGTTTTTCTGAGGTTTCCCAGCTATGCTTTCCAGACTTAAGAAATGTGATTCCCCCCCCCCCCAAATAAATTACTGTTCTATTGCTTTTCATTGAATTTCTTTGCCTACTTGTAAACCTCCAGTTAGGATAATAATCTTCCTCCTTTTTCCCCCTGCCTAGAAGTAAATTGAATAGAATTGGACAAAAAGTAGATTTGGAGTAAATATCCACCTTAGTGAAAATGCAGTATTAGGTTTTGAAATCTGAAATGGACCAAATCAAAGAAGTGACATAGAAGTAATTTAGAAAGCAGGACTTACCAGAATCTTTAACAAGCATCAACATGTTGTGCAAAAAAATTTAATCTTTTAAATATTCTGACAAAATCTTTATTATAAGACCCACCAGAAAAAAAACCAAAAACATTGAAATTACACATTTATTAACAAAAACTGAGAAATTTGTTAGGGTCCAGTCCAATTCCCTTCAGAATTTGATGCTCTTGTGCTGAAGTAAAACTTACTATTCTGTTTCTGTTGTTTGGTTGACTGTATGATGACTTGTTATTTCCCACACAGAGAAAAAAATAACAGGTTCATGTTATCATGATTACTATAAAACAGGTCATTTTATATAGTATTTTTTTATTATTGATGCTTTGTAAAATACCACTTTACATCTACAGTTCTCCAACTGTGCATCACAGCATCACAGAGTACCACAACATATTCATAGAGGCTCCACGGGATACTTTTCTACTAACTAAATGGAACTGTGTTGTAACACCCTCTTTGGGAATGCTAGGGGTACCATGAAAACATTACTGAGAGATTAAACAGGCCATGAACTGGGAAAGTTTGGGAAACTGCTTTAGAGTTTCTTATGCCAAGAGTTAAGCCACACTAGTGTTGAAAATGTAGTTTGCATGATCCAATCTGGATCGGTCACCAGACCAGAGATTTTGTCTTCTGAGCTTTTGGACTCATGCTGGAACTTTCCTCAGGGAACTTTGCTGTTTGGTCTGGGCTATTCTCTGTGTGGTAGACAGCTCAGAGCACATAGACGAGTTCCCTGAGGATGGGCTCCGGTATGAGTCCGAAAGCTTGGAAGACAAAACCTCTGGTTCCGGTGACCAACCCAGATTTGATCCTGAAGCATTATCCTGGGATATATATATTCATCTTCATTTGTAAAATATAGTTTGTTGAAGGAAAAGTGCAACAAGTAGTATTTTCGTCTGCTCATATTTAATGGCAAGCTATATGTTGGAATGGCACTGTCATTTATTATGGACCAGTGTTTGGGCAACAAATTCTTGCCCCAAACATAGACCATAGCCTTGAGACAAACCAGACATTTTCTGTAATGTAGGGGGCCAAAGGAAATATATGCAAGTTCTTATGGACAAAATGCCATGTTCATTGTCAATTTGAATTGAAATTAGGATATGGTAAGGAGCAACGTGTTCTGTAGATCACATGCTCTATTAAGGCTGTCCTAAAAAGTACTTGGAAGCTTCCTTTGCTTCAGAATGCAGAGGTACATGCACTACTAGATACAGTATGGTGCAATGAAATACCATTGCTATGTTACCTTCACTGGCTTCCATAGGCTTCTAGATACTATTGAAGGTGCTGGTTGTCATCTATAAAGCCCTACATGGTATAGAGACCACTTACCTGTAGGATTCCTTCTTCCTGAAGATTTCTGCCTTTCCCACTAGATCTGGCAGAGTGGGTATACTCCAGGAACCCTTGATGAAACAATGTCATCTGGAAATTCCTAGGATGTGTGTTTTTTCCTTGATTGATGTCTTGTGGAACAGCCTTTCATGGAGGTTCAGATGCCTCTGACTCTGTTGGTCTTCCATAACATAGCAATAGCATTTAGCAATAGCATTTAGGCTTATGTACTACCCCTTAGAGCTTTTACTCTCTAGGTAGTTTACAATGTAGAAGTATTATTTGCATATTGCCTCCAACAATCTGGGTCCTTCTTTTACTGACCTTGGAAGGAGGGAGGCTGAATCAAACTTGAGCCCTGTCAGGATTGAACACCAAGTTGTGGGCAGAGTTTTATCTGCAATACCTCACTTTAACCACTTCACCACCAGGGCTGAAGATCATAAAGATTATGAAGACCTAGCTTTTCTCCCAAGCAGTGAAACCAATAAGTTAATGGTGTTGTGATTAGATTTTTTACAATGTCTGATCTGTGTGTTTCTATTATGTTCCTGATATCACATTTCTATTATTTTCTTATTAGGTGCTTTTAAGTAAAGGGAAAGAAGGAGGAAGAAAAATATACACACAAATAGGCACAAAAGGAAAAAAGAAAAAAAAGGAGGGGAAGCACAAAATGAGTAAACAGAGAACTCGCAAGGATCATAAAATTTAGGTTAAATGTTCAGTATTTATTTAATTTTAAGTAACTGAATATATTAGATTGCTTTAAAAACTGAAAAATATATTTAATCCAAGTAGTAAATGAATAGCAATAGTTAACATAGTATAAATTCACAACCTGTGATTAAGAAATAAAGTAATTTGTTTCCAAGCAGTTAAAGACTTTATGTTAAGAGAAATCCAAATTTTGGATGTGGTACAAGTCCATATATATAGTAAAATCCAAAAAATGTCTCCAAATTGAATTAAATTGTTTGTTAACTTTATTTTTGAAATAATGAAGTTATTTTGGACATCTAGGCATGCTCCCAAAGCTTAATTACCCATTCTTTTGCAGAATAAACCATGTACATTTTCCAGTTGCAAATGTATAATATTTTTACAGCAATTACTAATTCATATAGCTTTGTGGAACTGTAAAGCCTTAGTAATAATTAATAAAAATGTTTTAGTAATATTTAATAAAATGTTTAAATATATGTTATTATATATTTAATAAACATATTTATATTTAATAGAAATATTTACACTATGTTGTCATGCCAGCTTTAAAAAATGACCAAGTCAGTAGGAAATTATTGATTAAAGAATGAAAGAATATGCAACCATATTCATGCTTTTCTGTCTTCAAAACCGTCCACATATATTATTAAGAACATCTATGGAATCTCTATATGGTAGGCCACTATTATTGCCTCCATTTTGCAGATTTGGGAGAAGGAGAGTTGAAAGATAATCATTTGCCTAGGGCTACTAGATTCATTCATGGTGAATGTGATCATTCTTCCCCTCCTTCTCCTCTTATTCCATCAGGATTTTCTGGTTCAGAAGTCAGCCTCTGGCCACAATAGTGTACTAGCTTTCTGTGAGCTACTCCATGATGATAGAGTCCATCTCCATTTTTATACGGGTCTTCAGAAATTAATGAGAAGCTGCCAAGAATAAGAAAAATGCAACATCTTTTATCTCAGTTATCTGAAATAAGTTTTTAGTAAAAAAAAAAAAATCAACGGTTTATTATTTATTCATGATGATAGGATGATATAGGAGAATATTTGTAGTTCAGGATGGAAATGAGGGATCTTTGTACTCTCTGAGCTTAGTTGTTTTCTTGCAGATGTTTCATTACCCAAACTAGGTAACATCATCAATGCTAATCACTAGCACTGATGCTGTTTCTTAGTTTGAGTAATGATGGGGTAGGATGGCTAGTCTGGACCACATTTCTTCTTTTCTCTATAGTATCAATTTGAGATCTATAGCGTTCTATCAGAATCTATACATAATGAGTTATTTATACTGTCCCTTAATTTCCTTCCATTTTTAAAAAAAGATTGTTGAATAGCTATGTCTGTATAGGAGTCTTTAGTAATTTTTCAGAGACCCAAGAAAACAAACAACATATGATAGAATAAATCAATATAGAATTATCATATGAGTTACAAACGACCTGTTGTATGAAGTCTACAGCGGTGTAGAAGATAGGATGAAGGATGACCAGCAGGAAATTGAATTAATGCCGTAATTGTGGCAATGTGTATACCATTGAAAAACCTTAAGGGCCACGTTAGGGGCAGATCAACTTGGAGATTATCTATGTGGTTTCTAAAAGTTAATCCTTATTTAATGGCTCATAATTAATAAAAGGTTAGGCTTAGGGTATTCCCCCAAATATAAACTAAACTAATTTAATTATATTAAATATTTTAAGTCAAGAGCAGACTTTCCCTTAATCTTCAAAAAGTCTTTAATTCATGCAAAATGTTGTTCCTCAAAATAAGACTAACACTCTACAAATATCATTTGTCATATTAATATTCAATTAATACCCTTTAAATTTATTAGATGATTCAGGCAGAAGTCTCAAATTCACTGTGGATTTTATTTATGCAACATTTCTGTCAAAATCATAATACAATACAGCTTTCTTGATACTTCTTTTCAGACATGAAGTTAAAGCTCAGGAGATGCAAATAATTAAAATAACAAGAGATGATTGAATTAAATGAGGATGTACAATAATGTATTATTCATCTTGATATTAACATGTTAGCACATATTCTTTTACTACTTTGGATATTCACTCACACCTGTGTGATCAGCATTAAAAAAAGGTGACTTTTCTCACATCACCGAAATGTATATCTACGCTAAATAAATAAATAATCTTCTTTGTATTTTTGTAATTTTGTGACTATTGCATATGCCAGTGACTGTGTTATCCTTGTCTTCACAAAATCTCTGCCCAGCCCAAGAGCATAAATTTTCAGGCAAGTGCAAAATTTATTGTACTTGTCAGACTTTAAGATTCTAAAATAAAATGGGTTGGAGTGAACAAAAGTTAAATGCAAAGAAAGCACAAATGATCCAGGATAACAAAAACTGCATAATCAAAACTATATAGGATACAGGAGTTGGTATCCAATAACTTCCAGAAAGTCAAAATGAAAAGCACAACCCTCACAATCTAAGACTAAAACAATAGAAAAATCCAGGATAGCCAACACGGTTTGTGGCAATGTCCTTTATGCAATCAATTGTTGTAAACTAAGGAACATGTTCATGGCTTGGATTTTACTGGTGGGAATTGTTTCTTAAGATCTGAACATGCAAGCATATTAGAACTGGACCTCAATTACTGTTGTTATTTCCTCTTCAAAAATAAACACAAGGAACTTGATCTTGGACTGGGACTGGAACTGGGACATCACAAGAGTTACTCCCTGCTTAACACTTCAATTCTAGTTCAGGTTGAGGGACAGGGACAGTTTAAGGAAGTTGGATGTCCTGTGAAATATCAGATTTAGAGTTTCTTCTATGCAACCATTTCAGAGACTCCCTTTAGAATAATTATTTAAAACATATATCCAAAGAATCTGAGCTAAAATTAAATATGCATTGATCTAAATACATATGCATATTGTTAAATATGTATTTAGAACAAATAGTTGTTGCTTAGGGACAAGTGGGACTAGAAACTTGGTCATTAAGTGAAGAAGTCACAAAATAAAAACTGAGGTGATGATTAACAACTTACTTCAGTTTTCCATTGTTTTACAGATTATCCGCAAAGTTTATAAATGCAAGGATTGGTTGTAAAATTAGTCTTTTTTTTTCATAACTGCATAGTCTTGCTCAAGTTGGTGTTATCTCTGCTTAACAAAGCAGTTCGGCTCCATACCAATAAATACAAGGTACTATAGGCTTTTCTATGTGCTAAATAACTATTATTAACAATAAATTAAACTACAATAAAATTGCTGTCCCAAACACTCATAGTGATTATCATATACACATTTTCTACCAACAGTGCCTTGCAGAGAAATTTGCAAGAAGCAAAGAACAAACAATAATACACTTTGATATACACAATGGACAATTCTTGCCCTCTTGGGAAGTGTTTTAAAATCAAATGGGGTTTGGGGTTTGCTTTGATATATTTATGAATGTTCTATATAAAAGAATTTAATTTTAGTGTAATCATTCAGAAGGGGAGACTACCTTTTAAAAAATTCATTGGAGGTATTAGTACCAGATCTAAGCATGCATTTGCAGACTATCGGAGTATGATTACAGAAACAAACCAATTCAAACAAACCAAAATCAATTCAGTCCAAGCCATTTCATTTGCAATTCAAGGAGGTAAAATGTACAAGAAATCCTAGAGTTCCCACTGTAGTGGTTATATGGACATAAACCATATAGATGTTTATGGGCAGAGCTATGCATGAACTCCATCTGAACTCTTTTCCCAAATCTAATAAACTGCAACATTATAGATACTTGTTAATATGAATGGGCTTTTAAGATAGTTATTAAAGTCCAAATATGCAGACCTTCAATTTAGGTGCCATAAGCAGTCAAGCAAGAAAAACAAAACAACACAATTATACTCCATTGTACCCTGATTGTAGCTGCTCTTTTTTCCCCTTTAACGAGACATGAAGGTATCCTTTTGTATTTATGTATGCAAGTATATTTTGTTTTGTGTGTGTGAAAGAGAGAGTGTTTACCTGCATATTCTTTAGTCATACAGAATATACATATAAACATTAATTTGGCCTACATCATCACATTGCATTTATTATGGATAATCCTTCGTTTTAATGGTAATTGTAAATCATGACCCCTATTTTGCTTTTCAAAACTACATTTAACATTGTATTGTGCATGCATTTGTGCTTAATCTGACTGTACCATTTAAACAAAGGTAGGACACAAAACTCTGGTGGATCCATCCAAAGAGCTAATTAATACTGCAATTTATTTGACACAGTGGCAAACAATATGCATTTAAGTAAATTCACAGGCATAACACGTCTCTGTGGGTTTTTTCCTAATGATGGGAAACATGCTCCCTTTCAGTCTGGGGGTATTTTTGCCATTGTGATAACATTAATATAGATTTTGATTGCAAGGGGTATAAATTGATAAACAGACAATACACACAGGTTTAATACTACTGTAATTCCTAGTCACAGGCTTCAAGTATATACATTGTTAAATTAATTAAAGACATAAAAATAAACCCTCTACCTAGACATAATAGCAGATATTGTTGAATACATTAGATTACTGTTCTACAAGAATCAGATTTATTGAAGTATGGAATTAAATGTTCGGTTTTTAACAGAAACGTTTGAAAGCTTTTTCTACAGTAAACCATAATGCAAAAATACGTGTTCTTGAGAATAAAGCAATGATTAGCAAAGCAGAGTAGAACAGGCTGAAGCAATTATTTTGTGAGTAGAAGCATTAGGGAAAAAAGTTCCTATTTTATTTGTGATGCTTATCAGAAGAATATTTTAAGCTGAAAAGGCTATGGATCATTATCAAGAAAACAAAAGAAACAGCAAAATAATACAATATCAATAATGAGACAGAATTCTGAAAATTCAGCACACACCTCAGTTGTCTTTTAGAAAGAGGAAAATTCTGTTTTTTAGAAGGAAAACAAAGATTAGCTCAAATGAATCTCCAGAGAAGAAAGCCTAATCCCACATCTTCATAATTGTCAATATAAATTCAGCTACCCTAAAGTTTAACAGAACGTTGCAATATTTTTCTCATGTGTGGTCTGTAATGTACATCGCAACCAGGGGTAAATTGCTCCCGGTTCGGACAGGCTCGGGTGAGTAGGTAGCGATGGCGGCAGGTAGTTCGGAGAACCGGTAGCAAAATTCCCTGCCCTCACCCCCCCATGCCCAGCTGAGCCGCGCGATCATCAGAACCTTTTTTTCCTTTTAAATGGCTCTGGCGATCCAAGCTCTGACGATCCCAGCTGAGTTGCCTGCTAATCAGGCAACCCAGCTTGGATTGCCAGACCCATTTAAAAGAAAAATCGTTTTTCCTTTTAAATGGCTCTGACGATCCCAGCTGAGTTGCCTGCTAACAGATAGCAAAAATTCCCCCCCCCTCCAGCTTGCTTACCTTAGCTGCTGGTCGCACTGCCTGCCTTGCTTCACTTGCTGTAAACCCTGCAATCCATTGCATCAGCAAGCAACTGAATCTCCCTGCCTGCAATCAAGCTCATCGGTGAGCAGCTCTATCTGCCTGCCTGCCTTTCTGCCTGCAGAGGTCTCCAACCTTGGCAAGGAAAGCTGGCTGGCTGAGGAATTCTGGGAGTTGAAGTCCACAAATCTTAAAGTTGCCAAGGTTGGAGACCCCTGTTTTATTGGGTAAGTTTTTTTCCCCTTTGGGAGCTTTAAAAAAAAAGTTAATTGGGCTTTTTTTAGTTGTTCTTTTTTTAGACCTAGCCATTTAAAGTTTAGGAAGTTTTAAATTTAGCTGCTTTTATATAAAATAAAAATAAATTAAAATAAAATAATATTTGTGCGGCTTTCTGCTTTTTGTGCCTGTGTGAGGTTCCTCCTTGTTGCAGGGGCCATTTTGGGTCTAGCACAGCTGCTTTTACATTGTGGGTGAGCCAGTTGTGTTGTGTTGTGTTGTGTGTGTGTAAAGTGTGAAAGTTGGTTTTTTGGACTTTTTGTGCTTGTGTGAGGTTCCTGCTTGTTGCAGGGGCCATTTTGGGTCTAGCACAGCTGCTTTTACATTGTGGGTGAACCAGTTGTGTTGTGTTGTGTTTTGTAGGTTAAAAAAGGGCAAAGAAGTGACATTGACTTGTCCACACCCACCTGACCAACAAGCCACGCCCACCCAGTCACCCTACCACCAAGCCCCACCCACTAATTAAGCCACGCCCACAGAACCGGTAGCGAAAATTTTTAGATTTCACCCCTGATCGCAACCCATGCTGCTGGTGCTATGCCATCCTACTTATGCCAGTCCACATCCCAACCTTCACCAGCTAGAATTGTGACAATTTCTTTCAGCAATTGTAGCTGCCTATGTATGTTATAACACTTAATCATAAGAGTAGTTCTAAGGCTGTGGAAACTGTTTGGAAACAAACAAATGACAAAATTTCTAATCTTATCCAGTCTTCATTTAGCTCTACAAAAGAGGTGGACAAAAATGCCAAATCCAGTTAAACCATATGGCTCAGGGCAGTGGTGGGTTGCCCTGGTTTGCACCGGTAGTAAAACTGGCGGGAGGCCCCACCCACCGACCCAACATCACCAAAATGCTTCTGCACATTTCTGCCCCATTGCGAACCGATAGTAAAGGTAAGTAGAAACCACCCTGGCTCAGGGTGTGAACACTACAACTACTATTACAACTACTACAAATAATAATAATAATAATAATAATAATAATAATAATAATAATAATAATA
>WNWU01000053.1:3314418-3345702 GCA_012654045.1 Ptyas mucosa
TAATAATAATAATAATAATAATAATAATAATAATAATAATAATAATATAAATTAAAAATGAAGTCACTCCATTGTTGAATGTCCTGCCAATACAAAGCAACTTGAATTCCTGAACAAACCTGAAGATAGAGAAAAGTACTTATCAGACGAACAAAATTAAAGTGAAATTTGATGTAGATAGTTGGTGGCAAAGTGATCAGTTTCCAAGTGTCACACTCTTTCAGACAGCATTCTGATAAGTACTCAGGTGATAAAGCTTCAATTGCCCTCAGTCGGGAAAGCTCTCAAAATCATATTTGTTATGCCTTCCCAGCCTGAGAAAGCTCAGATTCAGATACTTTCAAAGTTTCTCAAATCTGTCAGCTACACAAGGGTCTTAGTCTTAAAAAATAGGACATTGTATGTGTCAGACTAAGACCAAGTATGAGTAAATGTATGGAATCACCTGGCTCTTCATCTTTTACCTGCTTAAGTTCTCAACTGAGCAAAAATAGAAAGGTGCTGGAATAAGAGTTTTTATATTGAGTTTTTATACCTGGAGTCTGGTTTCTTGTACTAAAGTCTCCAAGGCTATGTTTGTTCTTTGTTTTATCAAGTCCAGATATGCCTTTTCTACTCATTCAGACTATTCTTTCTTTTTTGGGGGGGGGGGGGGGGGGGCAATTGCTTAAAACTGAAACAAATCACTAGTAATTAATTTTTGTAACCAAATATGTAAAATATGTACATACTCTAGGTACTGGATGCAAGGGGTCCTGATTGAATATATTTATTACATTTATTTGTCACCCATCTCACAGTTTGAGGTGACTCTGAGAGTTTCGGGATTTAGCTGAAAGACAAGAAAGAAGACGAAGAGGTCACAAGAGCATTTATAGAAACTGTGAAGGAGAGATGGTAGAAGAAATAGAACTTAATTTTATATTCCAAGGAAACTGCACTGTCATCGAACAGAAAAATGCTCATAGAAGCTATAACACAGGGTCAAATCAATTCATTTTTTTAGCCCTTGATACACTTCCCAGATATTAAAATAATGTAATTGTGGAATATAGACCTTTTCCAGGAACACAACATTTTTAAAAAATGCATATGTAACTTGAACTTTGCAACAGGAGCTCCAAAAATCAGCATAATGTCCAATCTACATTAACCCAATTTTAATTATATTGGTTTTGAAGAATTACTATACCCCTCCAGCTCATATCCAGCTCTGTTCCAAGATGGAGATTTCATCCAATCAGAGCATTTCTTACTATGTCAATGCCTGTCAATATATTCTACTTCTGAGCTTTGAAACTTTATTTTCTAAAATGAAAACATTTTTTTTTAAAAAATAGATAAGATAATGGTGGTCTGGAAAATCTGTCTTTCAACCCTAAATTACTGTGTGTTCATAGTTGTCTCCAGTAAGATGATCCTGAATGATAGGTGGATGTCACAGCAGGGTTAGAGAACAGTGGAATCTGAAATGAAGGTCCAGGAACAGATTTCTACTGCTTTTTCCTCTTTTAGATCGATAATGAAGACACTTACCGTGTGGTTTATTTGTGTAAATGCAGCATAACAGCTGGAAGTGCAAGTTGCAAGCCAAAAACCCAAAAGTCTTTGAGCTAAATCATAAATGATAGAATTACCAGTTGTATATTTGTTTGGAGTTGAAGTGATATTTTTCCTCAAAAAATCACAACATTAATATTTGCATTAATTCCATTATATCTGCTTTGGCTGTATTGTAAATGAATATTTTCATATTGATTGAATATCCTAGGCCCTACATACATGTGAAATTATTATTTTATTAGATAGTATGGTAATTTAATTCAGGATTTAATTCAGAAAAAATGTAGATGTATGCTGATGTACAACATTAAAAATCAATAATATAAAAACCCCAGGAATCCTCCACCTGTTTGATATTATTCCATCTCAGATAAGAAAGATACTATATAGAAGATGTAGAACAAGTGCTACATTTTCTAAATCTCATTATCTTTGTTATAACAATAAATCCTCTAACTTTCTGAGTTTCTTCAGGGTAGTAAGATTCTATATCTCTGTCTGCCCAAGTCTGGAAAATGGACTATTTGCCAACAGAGCAACAGGTAATTCAAAAAATTTATTTATGTGCGGAATCTGACCAATTAACATTGAAACTACAAGATAAAGAAAGCTCAAAATACTTTAAGGTATGGAATAATTGGTATAATTGGTTCAAGCAAAACAAATGTGGATAAGGTAATACTTAAAATAATACCAATAACTATTGAAATTTAACTTATTCCTATCTTCTTCTTTCTTTTTTTTCTTTTTCCTTTTTTTATGTATTTAGAGGCTTAAAATAACAAATGACCAGTTACAATATATCTATACTCAAATACCAACAAAGACTTAACTGCCAGAAAGATGATTGTGCGATTAATTTTGTATACGTATAACCTATAGATAAGGTATATATAGAGAAATGTTAATGAATAGAAATGAAATAAGTAATTATATAAGATGCTTAATATATTTGTATATTTTATTTTGATTTTAATTGTTTTTAATCTTTGTAAATTTAATAAAGTTTGTCTAAAAAAATAAATAAATAAAAATCAATAATATAAAAACCCCAGGAATCCTCCACCTGTTTGATATTATTCCATCTCAGATAAGAAAGATACTATATAGAAGATGTAGAACAAGTGCTACATTTTCTAAATCTCATTATCTTTGTTATAACAATAAATCCTCTACCTTTCTGAGTTTCTTCAGGGTAGTAAGATTCTATATCTCTTTCTGTCTTCTATAGTTGAACAGGACATATTCAATTAAACATATCCTATTTCCTCTACTGCTTTTCAAATTCCCTATGAACTCTCTGTTTCTTGGAATTCAATCTATCATTCTTTCTGCTCCTCACATTACTCTGAATATTTTGGTTTTCTCCCATTGAAACAAATATTCTACTCTCTGTCTTTCTTCCATTGAACTGAATAATGCACTTCATTATCACAGAATATTACACCTCATTTTATTGCTTTGTATTTTGCTTTAAATATTTGTGCTACATTCCCTGAGATAGTCATCTTTTTATTATTTGGTTGTCTTTATATCATAACCAGTGGTGGGTTGCCCCCTGTTCAGGCCGGTTCTCAAGAACCAGTAGTAAAATGGTGGGAGGCCCCGCCCACTGCCCTAGATATCATCATCGGCAATCTGCGCATGCGCAGAAGCAAGGCACGATCCTGTTGCGAACCAGTAGTAAAGGTAAATAGAACCCACCCCTGATCATAACCCTCAACTTCTTGGACTAATTTGTTATGTATAGTTTTATAGTTCAGACTTCTGCAATGTATAAGCCTGTTTAATAACCTATAGCATAAAAATCCCAATAAAATTGGCGCTGTTTGAGAAATACTTCATATTTCCTAGGGTAAGATTTGGCTGACAGACAAGGCGAGGTTAGACAATAATCTTTATTGCAAAGAAGAATGAAGCCAAATGAAACAACTGATTATTAGGGAACAATCGTCCTTTTAAACTTCATTGCTCTTTCTTACTGCCCTAAATTAATGGATTTTTTGCTAAGCACTCGGCAGCCTTGAAACTGAGCAGTTATTAAATGCTTATATAACTGCTGTCTCTGGCTTGCTGGCTCTCACTTTAACTTCCACATTAGGGTCCTGTAAGGCAACACTCCATTTTACTTTCTTTTCTTATTTCCTGCTTATAATCATCCTTAGGTGACTCATTTAGTGAAGATATTTTCTTCATTATAAAGGTTATCTGGTCCGTAGTTGTAAGGTTGCTTCACTAATACTCTTTAGACAATAACCATTTTTTGTATTTTTAAGATAGAGTTTTGATAGAATTAAAGTTTGGGACTAAATATTTAATAGGTCTTGCTTTTTAAATAACTGCTTCTTTTCCCTTATCTTTTCAGACTTAAGTAATTTATTAGTATTAGTATTGATTGACTTGGAAATTTTGAAGTTTCATTGTTGTGAATTGATTGTTATGTGTCACCATCAACATCAAGATCACCACTATAGGTCTTCTAACTTCAAAAAACATAAACGTGGTCTTTGGTCATATTTTGAAGGAATCCCCTAATGTGCAATATCTAGTATTATAACACATGAATCTTGAAATTTAACAATGTTAATTACTTTTAATAATTATATTAAGGCAACCAAAGTACTGTATCAGAAACAGGTTGACTGCTTAGAAAATAAATCAAATACTGCAGCACTATTGCTTATTACTTAAGAAGTAAAAGATGATATGCATAATGAAAATAATCATATGGTACAATCTGATAAAAATAGTATCAGTTTGGCTTAGTAGTTACAGCACCCAGGCTAGAAACCAAGAGACTGTGTGTTTTGATCATAAAAAGTTTAGTCACAAAAGCTGGCTGGGAGATTTTGGGCCAGTCATTCTCTCTCAGCCCAATTTACGTGATAGAGTTGTTTTTGTGGGGAAAATAGAAGGAAGAAGGAGTATTAGGTATGTTCACTCTCTTGAGCTATTTAAATAAATAAAATGCAGGATCAAAAAAATATTTTTTTAAAAAAAGCACCCCTCTACAGCACATGTAATAATAGAACCCTTCAGATAGCATATATGGTTTTCCTGCTCTTAGAAAACCAAAGCATTGAATGAAAATGTTCCAGTTTTGTCTTCTGCCTGAGCTGCTTTAAATAAAATGCTTTTCACACCGTACTTTTGTTTGTCATTTAGAGGACTAAATTAATATTTTAATAATTAAAGTGCAAGCAATCTGAGATCATCACTACACTTATGTCCAGTGACCCAAATAATTTGCCTATTGCCACTTTTTATAGATATACTAGGATTCTTTGCATATTTCCTCCAATAACATTTTTTTAAAAAAATCTCAACAGCAATTAATTTTCTTGCAGAGTGCAATTGCTCAATGCATAAAGCACCAGAAAATGAAAAGTTCCCATTTCTTTTTCATTATCACCTTAGTACTTGGCAGTGATTACTAATTAAACAATGGCATTGGAATATCCATAAGTACATGAGGCCACCATCTTGGTAAATAATATAAAGTTTATTCAGGAATTATTTATTTATTTATTAAATTTTTACCTTACCTTTATTACTTTATAAATAACTCAAAGTGGCAAAGATACCATAACACGCCTTCTTCCTCCTATTTTCCAAACAATAACAGCCCTGTGAAGTGGATTGAGTTTAGAGAGAGTGGCTGGCCCAAAGTCATCCAGGCAGCTTTCATGCCTAAAAAGGGACTAGAAGTCACAGTTTCCTGGTCTCTAAACCAGTACCTTAACCACTACACCAAACTATTAACAATATTAGTTAATTAATTAACCAAGAAGCAATTTTTCAACACTCTTAAATATATGTACTGTATTCTAATATTACCATGAGGATGAGTAGATATTTTTTCCTTCTTTGAACATTATTATCTTACATTGCTTGGGCTTGATGGATTTATAAGGTATTTTACTCCTTGGTAAGTGAGCAGTTCTCCTATGGAATGTATATATTTGTTATTATGGAGAAAAATATTCAAATTACCCCCCCCCCAAAAAAAAATTCCTTCACTGAGAATGCTAAGGAATAATGATATAATGTTCATGAATAAATTTCACAGAATATATGAAATTGTATGAATTCCATATTAAGGTCTTTGGGATTACCATTAAAAAAAAAGTCTTATGAAAGTACTTTGAGAAATGTTTATTGAAAATATGTATATAAATATTTCACATCACTTATTTCTAGTGACTGAATCCAAAGGACAGTTCCGCTAATGTGAAAAATAATTTTACTGTTTGAGAAATCATGGCAATCACACATGGAATGATTTTTCCTAGACATTAATAAATTCTCTGACAAAAGACGTGTCCTGTCCTATTATACTTGAATTCAAATTATGAATTATTTTATAATTTGAATTATGAATTAATAAAGTTAGTGCTCTCACCCACTTCTGTCCCATGTTCTCCTATTCTGCTCAGCACTGGGCTACATACTGTATTGTAGCGCAGTGCTGACACTGTTGAGTGTCATCCCTTTCAGATGGCTTATACAAGAGTAAATTTTAATTCTAGTATCCAGAAATAATAGCAAATCAGAAATGCCTTTTCTGGGAACAGATCCCAGCTTTAACAACAACAATAAATAGGCTTTGTCTCTGTTGTGATGTGGTGCCAGTTTTTTCCCCCCTTTATTCTTGCTGTATTGCTGAGAATGGATTTTAAAGAAAAAATGCTACCATTGCACTGATGATTCACTGATCTATGGAGCATCCATGGCAAAAAACAACAACAAGAAGATCTAATGTAAGTTAAAAGTAAAACTCACTTTCCCCCACTATTCTAGACTCTGTTGTTGACTTGGCCTTTCATCCTTCTGAGGTTGGTAAAATGAGGACCCAGATTGTTGGGGGCAATATACTGATTGTAAAGCACTGTGAAGTGGTATATAAGTCTAAGTGCTATTGCTATTGCTGTCCCCTGAAAAAAATAATCACCTTTGTTACTTTTTTTTTTAGTCCCATCCTGTCTCCCGCAATTGACTAGATGTTGAAAATTACCAAAAATTATTCTAACATCATTTGGTAGACTAATATTATTTTTAATTCTTTTCAAAGGAACTAATTTGTTTCTATCATGGGACAAAAACTGCACAAGTTGCTTACTAAAGTGCTTGCCTTCTCCATGGTAAAATAATCTGGATATCCTAAACTTTATCCTAAGTATTTCTCCTTGTGTTGGAGTAGCTACCTGAAAATTTAGATTGACTCCAAGCCTACAATTTTTTATGAATCCTATGAAGTTTGCAAAACTTTTGTTCTTTTCATGGAAGGCAGGCAGTTTCCTTTCACACACACCAACACAGAGACACCAACACTTCTGTCTAGCAAGAAAGGCATTAGTCGGTTTGCTTCACAAATATAGTTATCAAGTTTTATATCAGGATGATTTGAAGCAGAACGAAATTTAAACTCAAGGGCAAGAGATTCACAAAAGTTTCATTGAGTGCCTCAGGCTCAACCTTTGCCTGAATGATGCCTTTGTTGTGTGGTGCTCACTGATGTTGCATTCCCAGCATGTCCACATTTCCCTGCTGGTCCATTGATTTCAGGATTAAATGTGAATTTATTCAGTCAGTAGAGATAATGTCTGCCAAACCTAACCAACTTTTCTGTAACAATGTGACTCCACCCATAGTAAGCAGTAATTAAAAGCAGATAACTTTTGTGAATTTGAAGCACTAAAAGAAATGAACTGGAGAACAATCATGCATAGGAAAGGATATTGGTGGCAGTGACAATGGCAATGATTGATGATGATTATTATATTTTAGAAGATTAAATGTAACCTCCTGCACTAAGGTCCTGATATATGATATTTATTTAAAAAGCAGTTCATGTTAAGAGTTTTGTTTCCTATCATGTTTGAAGTGCAATCAAGAAGCTTGTCAAATATGAAAAGGAAGCAGTTTTACAAGAATATCAAGCAGAATTTGAATGAACACTGAAAAGTGGCAATATACTGAGCCCCACATCCTGGTTTCTTTCTTTACCTTGGGTGGGAAAAAAGCTTGCCAGTAAATACCAGTACTTTCACTAACACTACAAGCTACTTACTGGATGAAAAGTAATAATGATAAAATCTCCAGAACCTGAATGTCAGGTAAGACATCTGCACAGTTGAGTTAATTCCGATGTCAACACTGCCTGTTGGCTCTATCTATAATACACACTAGTTATATTAGTGATTATTTTTTTACTTACTTACTTACTTATTTATCAAATTGATAAATAGATAAACAAACAGTGCACAGTGATACTGAGTGGCTTATTATTCCTGAGTAAGAGGACGGAGCAACTAATTGCATGGAGATTTTTTTCTAGAAAGCCTGTTGTGATGGAAAGAACTTCCTGTTGCTCTGCTTCTAAAAATTATAGAAGAGATATCCATAGCAATAGTCCTATGAGTTGGGCAAAGAGGATTATGTTTGATAACTATACTCACTGTTGCTTTGGAAACAAAGCTTGCATATATCCATTAAGGTCATCTTCCACATGTTCTCCATATATGAAATTAGGGGAATTGACATTTCAACAACAACAACAAAAAAAATTAAAATTGGACTGAATTTTATTCTATCATATTTCTTTAAATCAAACCCAGAATGGGGGCTGCCAAGTTTGGCTCTTCTTTTTTTAATCTATTGACCCAACATATCAAATTCCAAATAAAGGATATTATACCATATTTAGGAATGAGCAGTGTGGTGGGTAAGTAATGAAGATGCTCGCCTCCTATTCAGAAGCTTGGGAGTTCAATTTCTAGGTAGTAGCAGTTGTTTCTCTTCCAGAGCACAAAGAAAAAATATTTGCTGTGAACTTGGCATCAGAAAGGGCATCTGGCTAGCAAACGCTCAGTTGCATCCTGTCTCCCTGACTCTATCCTGAGTTAAGGGATTACAGGATTGTAAAAAAGGGAGTATACCAATATTTAGGAATAGTAATAAAGCAGGTTCCTCACATTACTGTCTTGTTAGCCTATTAAATTTCAGTATCAAACTGTAATGAAAAACACAGAAATGGATTGCAAAGTTAAAAAACAAACAAACAAAGAGCAACAGGCAAGATTCTGAAGGGGGAGAACAACTGTAAGCCATTGCAAATGTTCCAACATCTAATTGGGAAATATACTTGCATCCCCAAAGGTACCCTTTATATGGCATGTATTGATTTTAAACTTGCCTTTAATTCAAATCTAGTGTCTAAACCCTGGAATGAATTGGGAGGCTCTGCAACTGACATCAGCTTTTAGCACTAATGAGAATCCTCCATCAGAAAAATCTCCATTCGAGTAAGGTACAGCAAAGCTCCAACATCAAAATAAATTAAACAAGTCTCTGTTTTGTTTTGTTTTGTCCTGGCACTGTTTAAATCTTACATTAACTTTTCAATCAAGTAACTTATCACTCAGAACTTCCTCTCACCTAAAATTGTAATGTGGCGATCAGCTATAGGCCATAAATAACTACAGGCCATTGCTAATTGTCTAAAATAAATTTAAAACACTTAAATTTAAATTTAAATTTAAAAACAACAACCATGGGTTGGCAATTGCAAAAAAACCCCTTTAAAATATCCTTGGCTCATTCATGGAGCTGAAGTCAAGCAGAGTTTGAAAGTTTTATATCCCTCACAACTATTTTCCATTATTTGGTCTTACAAAGTGTGTGCTAAATTCATAAACCAAAGTGCCTAGCACAGTCTTTCTTTAAATATGGTTTTCTGAAGGTATCTATGATGCAGACTGTGCCCCTTCAATATTTGCATCACAATGTTGAATGAAAGTACGTAGAAAGCTGTGGTGGTGCAGTGGTTAGAATGCCGTATTGCAGGCTAATTCTGCTGACTGCCAGCAGTTCGATCCTGACTGGCTCAGGATTGACTTCAGCCTTCCATTCTTCCGAGGTCGGTAAAATGAGGACCCAGATTATTGGGGGCAATATGCTGACATTGCAAACTGCTCAGAGAATCCTGTAAAGCACTATGAAGCAGTATATACATCTAAGTGCTATTGCTATTGCTAAAGAGAAATATATCACAATAAAATTAAGCATATTTTGCTGTTTTCCTAAAATCTCAGTTTACTATGGTTTCACCTGGTTTTTATCCTAGCCTTCTCTCCCCCCCACACACACTAGTGTACCCATATTCTTACATCAGGCTTAGTCTTCTTAGTCAAAAGGTCTAATACAAATTCTGCATGAAGTATGACTTATGTTATATCCTGACTTATAGCTTTTGGAATAAATTCCGTCAAAATTGTTAAGGGCAATCGTTCAGGTTGCTAATTGTATTTCCAGGATTATTTTATGATCTGAAGCTCAACTCATGAAAATGTGAAGATTTGGATCATAATTTTTAATTATTGATTAAAAGGTCTTATCAATCTCTTTGGAATATTTTGAACGCAAAGATTCAATGTAATGGCTTTTGTCCAGGGATATATTGGCATTAGGGCTAGAAAGTCAAGGGCTGCTATTAAGCAAATAATAAGATATGTGGAATACCACTTGTCAGTTGTTTTAACCTGGATAGAATTAAGTGTTCCCTGCAGGCAGCTGAAGATGTTTGCATTTAACAATCCCCAATTACAGAACAGCCTTTACTCGGCAAGGTGTTGTGATACCAATTCTATACAGTTTGAAAAATATAGGAATATTCTGTATTCTAAGAGAGGTCATCTTTAGAGTTTCTAAGATATCATGCTCACCTTATTGTCCTGGTTTTACGGTCCTTTCAATATGATCATAAGTTGCAATCTACTTTTTTTGCTTCCCAGTTTATGTGTGTATATATGTATTATTTATAAGCCACTCATATTTCAGTTGCTGTAGACAGGATTCAATATCAAACACAATACCAAAAAAATGCTGTAATAAAAAGTAATAAAATTATAAAATGTTATAGGATTAGAAAATTCGTAAACACAAAATATCGTATATCATCTATCTTTATCTCTATCTGTATATCACTATATCATCCATCTATCTATCTATCTATCTATCTATCTATCTATCTAAATTTAGTTTGCAATACATACATTTTTAAATTTAATGAAATTGCATTTTACTAAAAATGCAATTACAATAAACAAATGAATAGAAATTAATGCAGAGAAAATAGAAAAAATAGAAAAGAAAAAATAGACTACAGTAAAGAAAAATAAAATAAATATATAAAAATGGCTTCTCCCTTTCTCACAATAATTATAAACAATTTTAGTAACTTATTTTCTTTGCTTAAAATAAAACAAATGATTTTTTTCTTCCCATTTTTCTAATCTATAAACAAATCCTTATAAACCTCATCATTTCAGTCCTAATCATCATTTCAGTCCTAATCCATTAAAGGATTCTAGAGGTAATAATATATCTATGTTAGCTTGATCAAATAAACCAACCAAATATTTTTTTTTCCTTTTCCTTTTAACAATCTTGATCTTTAATCCCTTTAAATAATGTCCTAGAATGGATGGCTATTCCCTCATCTCTAGAGTGCTAAGCCCACCAGAAATTGCTTTCTTGTGATCTTCTTATAAGCAACAACTGTATGGAGAATCTATGGACGATCTCAAATCCTCTCATTTTCCAGAAAGGAATTACAAAGAGCCACTCTACTCACTAGTTTTTTATTCTGCTCTGGTCATCAGCACCGGTTTTACTCAACCTATCTCGAATTTTGCCATTTCTTTTCTGGAAGTCCCTATTTGTTATACATAGATTTGAAATTAGTTCATATTAGGTAGAGCTGTGATGGCAAAATGGTTAGAATGCAGTATTGCGGGCTAATTCTGCTGACTTCCAGCAGTTCGATTCTCACCAACTCAAGGTTGACTTAGCCTTCCATCTTTCCGAGATCAATAGACTTCTTGCTGTATTGCTGAGAAGGTATTTTAAAGAAAAATGATTCCATTGCATTAATGATTCACTGATCTATGGAGCATCCATGGCAAAAAACAAGATCTGATGCAAATTAAAAGTAAAACTCTTTCCCCCCCCCCCCCCTCACTATTCTAGACTCCGTTGTTGACTCAGCCTTCCATCTTTCCAAGGTCAGTAAAATGAGGATCCAGATTGTTGGGAGCAATATGCTGACTCTGTAAACTGTTTAGAGAGAGCTATAAAGCCCTGTGAAGTGGTATATAAGTCTAAATGCTATTGCTATTGCCATGTATCTAAGTGAATCATATTCTAGTCACTGATAAAAATGATTTGATTTGATTTTGAAGCCCAGTTTACCACAAACATAACTGCCCGTCAAGTTTAAAACAATATCTTGCAAATCAACGATGATTTTGCATGAATTGACATGAATTACTGCTACTAATATGAAACAAAATGTATTTCTTCTCTGCTTTAAGGATGTATTTCTTCTATGCTTTAAGGGATACAATATGATTATATATTAACTACATTAATAATGAGTTCTTGTGTTGAAAACTGAGTATGCCCTAGTGGTACCTAATAGCCTGAATGTATTATATTGTGTTACAAAACACTAACAGATGCACTCTGCTTCCAAATCTATATTTTACTTGATCCATAGAATAAAATGCATTTTTGCTATATCACCAATTGTCAAATGTATTGAGTTAATGAGGAAGAAAGTTGTCAGGTAAAACCTTAGAAGTTGCTTCAAGAGCCTGGGCAGCAGATGTTGAATATCTTCATCAATAGCCTGAGGATTTGTTTGAGATTGTGCTGGAATTAATGGAATAATATTTTTCTTGACAAATATATTGCCTTCTTTTTAAGGTTTATGTCAAGCATGTTTTAAGTCCTACAGAACTTTGTAAAAGATATGGAAAAGTATGCATACATTCTTCTCAAATTATATATAAACTGAACCCAGCCTTTACCTGCACCAGTGTTTGTTGACACATCCATAGGATTCAATAGATTTGGAGTGAGTGGGTGGGTCGCAAACATTGGCTTCAGTAGTCCTGCTTTACTAAAATTTAGCCACAGTTTTCTAGGCTGGGTAAAAACTCTTTAGAGGAAGCCACACATGAGGAATATGAATACGTGACTTTCATGCATCTACACATTTGAAGCCTTCTAGCTTTATGCTAATGCAGTTACATGTCTGCATTGAGTGTATATGCAGCCAATCAATGTAGTAGTAGTGATATCCTAGTGCAGCATGTGGAAAAAACATGGCTTTGCATACTGCCCAGGTGTTAAGGCTTAGTTTTGTGTAGCCAGAATTAGCCCATCAATCTCTTTCTTTGATAATAACAATAATAATAATAATAATAATAACAACAACAACAACAACAACAACAACATATATCATAATCCTAGCATTTTTCCCACAGGTTATTATTATTATATACATCATACTGTGAAATTGTATCTGGTTTTTTTTTTTAAGTTGGTGCTCGGCTTCATATGCATCAAATTCTTCCTAAGAACCGGGATGTTGTAATGTATCAACATACTACATGCATATCCCTGCAGTCTTTGAAATTGACTGATGAAAATTTTGTCAATGTGCAGATTTTCTAAGTGCCTTCCAAAAAAATTTTGGTATGGCATCCAGTGTACCAATAACCACTAGGACCAGCATGCTGTCAGGGTTCCAAGTAACACCCCCAAAGAAATCAAACTCCAACCCTTGAAGTTCCTCAAAGCTATTTTTATTAAATCAATCAATCAATCAATCAATCAATCAATCAATCAATCAATCAATGTGATTAACATTCAGCTGCCTGCAATTACTGCAAGTTCTAATCTCACCAGGCTCAAGGTTGACTCAGCCTTCCATCCTTTCTAAGGGAGGTAAAAAGAGGCCCCAGATTGTGGGGGCAATAAGATGACTTTGTATAAATATACAAAAGTATGGAGACTATTGCTTAACGCATTGTAAGCCGCCCTGAGTCTCTGGAGAAGGGCGGCATATAAATCAAACTAAAAATTAACAAACAAACAAACAAACAAATAAATAAATAAACTTTATTGTCATTGTATGTGGATACACAGTATACACATACAACGAAATTTACTTTACACCCAAAGACCAGGTGGTCTTTAGAGATGTCATATTGGCACATCTGGGAAAATCTGAATCTGAAAGCTTCCTGCTTTTCCTCACCCCAAAAAAAGTTCAAGCCCTTGCCCCTCACTCACATGTCCATCACACGAACCAATCAGGTATCCTCCAGAACAGAAGATACCTTCTCATTCTTCTCACCACAGCTGCAGGTCACAACGGCCTTGACTTTCTAGAAAGAATTTTATTTTGACTAAATATCCTCTTCAGTCTGTAGCATCTCCCCTCCCATTTTCCCACAATAGAATTTGTGGCAGGCCTGAAGCCTGAAAGTTCAAAGGTAGAAAGATAGCTTCCAGGTCTTACACATGCCTGTTTTTTTCCATAATCTTTGTCATCTTCTTCAATTCTTTGTCTTCCGTTTTATTATTACATGGTATTGCTATATTGACATCCACACTTTCTTCTTTTCAAGCACTGTTAAATCAGGTATGATGTGTGCCAAGACTTTATCATTCCTATATTTGGAAATCCCACAGTATTTCCAACTACTTTTCAAGTATATATTCCTCTAATTTTTTCACTGGAACATGATAATTTTTACAGATGTTCCAGTGAATTATTATTATTTTTTATTGAAAAAGTTTTAAAAGTTTTACATACATTCCCCCCCTCCCCAACCACCCCCCTGACTTCCCAGAGCAAATACAAAATATAAAATACAGCTTAAATCCCCTAAATTCAACTCCATCTCTCATTTATCATAATCATTAAACAAACAGATAAAAGGAAAGCAAGTCTTCTTTCTTCTTATTCCATCTAATTTAACAGAATTAGTATCCATTTATAGTTGCAGCAGTTAATAAAACAGTTAAATATTACCTAATCAAACCTATCATTACTCAATTTAACTAATACACACTTAGCAGATTATTAGATCTATACAATTTAACAAGATATTTTATAACTTCTTTCATTGAAAACAAAAAAAACCTCATTCAAAAACCCCAAATTTAAAATAAAATATTATATAAACTCTTCCGTCCTCCACTTTTAAACCATCAAGGTCCAATTATAGTTAAAAAACTTAAAAAAAACATTTTCTAACTAAAAAATAATAATCAAACCTCTTATTAATTTATCAGTACATATTAACAAATCAACTAAAAACATCATTTAATAGCTATACCAAACATTTAAATTCTTCATACTAGATTAAACCAGTTGTTAATCTTCTTATCTTCACATCTTCCAACAGCATGTAGAATGTCTTCATTTGCGTCTACCCACCTAAATAAAAATTGCTTCCTTATATAACCCCCCCGAGTGACTTTGTAATTGTATTTCAAATAATATCCATCAAATCCAGCCAAAAATTAAATTAATAAGTTCATCAGACGTATTAGGGAAACCACCAGATCAGCTGCAATTGCCCTAGGCCCATAGTCCTTTTGCCTTATATTTATTACCATCACACAGAAAACTTCAATTTACTATATTCAATAAAACTTCTACAATTACAATTAAGTCCAAATTTATTACAGTCCTTAATAAAATATTTCAAATCACTCAGGTCAAGGCTTATTTCACAACCCAACACACCAGCATTGCAGTGATCTGTTTATTCTTCTCAAAATATTCCAATACAGCTGTAGGTTGCCTCCTCATCGTCGCTCATCGCTTAGTTAACTGGCATTAAGCTGTTGGATGTTTTCTTCCAAAAGTTCAAAATCTTTAAACACTTAAACAATACTTTTTAAGGACCATCATCTCATCAAGCAGGGTTATTTTCCTTGTCTCCAGTCTTTCTTCTTCTCCTTTTTACGAACTCTTTTCTTAACTTTGATTCCTCTGCCTTTTTAACTCCAATATAATCTTGCATTTTTTGGGATTGCATATTATAAAATTTTTGCAAAAGTATAACTTCTTCTGAAAACAGCTCTTTAAGTGCAGGTTGGACTTTGTAACAAAAAATTCATATAGCCAAAGTCTCATCAGCTCCCAAAATTTCTTGCTCCTTATTTTATCCATGTATTTCATTGTTTCCAGCTTGAGAAGCTTGAAATATGGTATCAATTTTTTCCAATAAAGAGAGGTAATTGAGCTCCAAGCTTCCTCAAAATCAGACCATATATGAGGGTTAATTAACCCTTCTTTGCTTTCAAAAAGACCAGCCATCTTGCCCCCCTTCTTCTTTCCCTTCCAAAAGGACAGAGGAAAAAAAAGGATCAAAAAGAAAAAAAGACCCTTTGCAATTTGTAATTTATATTACTGCTTCAATTATTATAATTACTTCCTTTCTTGGTTAATCCACTTTTCAGAAAAGAATTTTACGTTTCAAACAGGGGCTTGTCAATAATTGCTTTTAACTTTCACTTCTTCACGCCCCGTTGAAACTCAAACGCCATCTTGCTTTCACTTTCTCTGCTTAAAGAAAATCTTTTAAAGAAGGTAAATCTTTGGAGTTAAAAAAAAGAAAATACTTGCTGCTTTATTCTTGCTGCTTATGCTCCACCAGCTCGATTCAAAAAGTATTTATTTAAAGTTGGTTGCTGGGATGGTCATGACATCTAGCTCTGCAAAGCAGAGACATCCAGGGTCCGGAGTACTGACAGGCTTAGCGGGGAGCTCTCATCTTCGAGCGCCAGATTATGGCTAAAATCTGGCACTTTTAGGGAGCTCTACCCCACCTGTCTACTCACTTTCCCCCCTCTTACCAGGAGGAAAGTTTCCAAACCGCAAGACAGCAGATAGTCGCTGTTCTTGTGGTTCTACGGAGCCCTGGGTTGGCGCTTCAAAAAGAAGCATCCGGCGATGTCGTGAAGTATCCAGTGAATTATTTTGATGAGTATGTTATATTGTGTTTTATAATCGGCTTGTGCAAACTTGAATATATGATCAACTGTTTCTTCTGTTTCTTTGCACAATCTTCACTTTGAATCATTTAATATTTTTTTAAATTCTGGCCTTGATTGCATTATTTATAATAGCTTGCTTTTGTGCATCCAAAATAAAGCCTTCAGGTTCTTTTTTCTAATGTTCCAGTTGTAAGCAATCTTTTGCAGACATTAACCATATGATGCTTTTCTTTGCTAGGATTCTGTTCATGTTTTTATTACATTATTTCAAAATGTATGTTTGTTTTGTGTACTTTCTGGTTGTTTTGGTACTTACTGGTTGCACAATCAGCAAGGATTTGGATTTGATATTTTACAAACCTAAGTCCTTCTCAAGGATTGGTAAATCAGTTGTCAAACTAGGATAAGTAGAATAGACTTGTCAATTTCAAAGGCCACATTGCTACAGCTAAAGAACTGATAGATACCATATATATTACCAAATACCAGTGGTGGGTTGTCCCCGGTTCGGACCAGTTCACCAGAACCAGTAGTAAAACCAGTGGGAGGCTCTACTCACTGACCCGGATGTCATCATAGGTGATTTGCACATGCGCAGAAGCTTCTGTGCATGCGCAGAAGAGTGTGCCCGCCCGCAAGCAAAGTGAGTGCACACATGTGGGTACGATCCAAACTGGTAGTAAAGGCAGTGGTGTGATTCAGCCAGTGTGCACCACTTTGGGAGAACTGGTTGTTAACTTTCTGAGCAGTTTGGCAAACTGGTTGTTGGAAGAAATCGTTAGGGCAGAGAACCGGTTGTTAAATTACTTTAATCCCACCACTGAGTAAAGGTAAGTAGAACCCACCCCTGCCATATACCTTTAACACCATTGTTTGATGGAGTTAAAAGTATATTATCATTACTATTGTTGTTCTTATTATTGTATGAATAAAATGTCTCAGAGTTTTAGGAAATTTAATGGGAGAAAACATATCAAATAAATGCAGGATGTTTCAAGTCACAATAATCTGTTTAAAGTGACTGTGAGTTTTGTTTGTTTAGAAACAGCATGTAATGAATTTTTGCATTAAAAATGAATCCTCTCCTCAAGAAGCTGTCCCTGGACCCAGCATTATTAGCCAACTTTCGTCCTGTCTCCAACCTTCGCTTTATGGCGAAGGTTGTTGAGAGTGTGGTCGCACGACAGTTCCCACAATTCTTGGAGGAAACATCCTATCTAGATCCGTTCCAGTTAGGTTTCAGGTCTGGGTACAGCACGGAAACGGCATTGGTCGCATTGGTTGATGATCTCTGGAGGGCTCGGGACAGAGGTTGCTCCTCTGTTCTGGTCCTGTTAGATCTCTCAGCGGCTTTTGATACCATCAACCATGGTATCATGCTGCACCGGTTGGAAGAGCTGGGGGTGGGAGGCACCGTGTTGCGGTGGTTTTCCTCCTTTCTCTCTGACCGGTCGCAGTATGTGTTGACAGGGGGGCAGAGGTCAACCTCGAGGCCCCTCATCTGTGGAGTGCCGCAGGGATCGATCCTCTCGCCCCTTCTGTTCAACATTTATGTGAAGCCGCTGGGCGAGATCATCCGTGGTTTTGGGGTGAGATACCATCAGTACGCTGATGACACTCAGCTGTACATCTCCACCCCAGACCACCCCAACGATGCCCTTGAAGTGATGTCCCAGTGCCTGGAGGCTGTGCGGACCTGGATGGGGAGGAACAGGCTCAGGCTCAACCCCTCCAAGACTGAGTGGCTGTGGCTCCCGGCATCCCGATATAGTCAGTTGACTCCATCACTGACTATTGGGGGCGAGTCTTTGGCCCCCACAGAAAGGGCTCGCAATCTGGGAGTCCTCCTGGATAGGCAGCTGTCCTTAGAGGACCATCTGACGGCTGTCACCAGGGGGACTTTCTGTCAGGTTCGCCTGATTCGCCAGTTGCGGCCCTTTCTTGATCGGGATTCCCTGTGCACAGTCACTCACGCCCTTGTCACCTCTCGCCTTGATTACTGTAATGCTCTCTACATGGGGCTCCCCTTGAGGGGCACCCAGAGGCTCCAACTGGTCCAGAATGTGGCTGTGCGGGTAGTGATGGGAGCAACATGGTGCTCCCATGTAACACCATTCCTGCGCGAGCTGCACTGGCTCCCAGTGGTCTTCCGGGTACGTTTCAAGGTGTTGGTTATCACCTTTAAAGCACTCCATGGCATAGGACCTAGTTATCTACGGGACCGTCTACTGCCACAGACGACCTCCCATCGACCCGTGCGCTCCTACAGAGAGGGCCTCCTCGGGGTGCCGTCAGCCAAACAATGTAGGCTGGCGACCCCCAGGGGGAGAGCCTTCTCTGTGGGGGCACCTACCCTCTGGAATCAGTTACCTCCTGAGATAAGGAAAATCCCAGACCTCAGTGCCTTCCGTTGTGCCCTGAAAACTTACCTCTTCAAACAAGCTGGCTTAAGCAGTATTTTATATTTAAATTTTAAATTTTAAATTTTATGGGGATTGGTATTTTTAATTTGAGCCAAAATTTATTATTCTATTTTTAATTGTTCTTATTGTTTATATTATGTGTTTTTTAATTCCGGCTGTACACCGCCGTGAGAAGGGCGGTCTATAAATTTAATATAAATAAATAAATAAATAAATAAATAAATAAATAAATAAATAAATCCAATAGTGAAATTTTGTTTGCAAATTTCAATAGATAAAGATATCTTTGTGCAAAAATAAAGCACAACTGTAACAATAAAAATATTACCTTCTTATAGGTACCTTATAATAGAATTGATTGTTGGCCATTAAAGGCAAGAGAAACATTAAAAATGAGCTGACAGTTTTGTTTTGGTTTCTGGTTCTTTCTTAAAAGAGAAAACAATTGTTCTCACAGTTTATAAAATAAAATAGACTAATGGACTCATTGTGAAAACTAAGTTAAACTAAGGCATTGTCTTGCAAGATTTCTTTATTCCTTCAATTATTTTTCATTAAAATCATCACAATATATGTAGAAATAATGTAATACTGATGCTCATTATCCACTGAGGCAACATGTTGATAGATTGTAGGTTTATTTCATAAATATGTTGAATTGTTTCACAATTTTAGGAGAGAATTTTATACTAATGCCTGCATTGTGCCTGGTCATATATTATGATTTATTTGAATGAGATAAAAAATTATGTACCTCATGTTATTTATCAGCAGTTAATTAAAAGGCCAAAACATTTAGACTGGGATACAAAATTAAAATGCTAACATTTTGAAAACAAATAGAAAAACTTTGGGAACCGCAGACTCATTTTTAAAAATAAATTACACCTATAACTTTATGGTTATGTGGTTAATTCTTTACAGGGTGTACTGGTAGTTTCCATGTACTCTCAGTCTTATGGGTTGTTCTCTCTCCGTGGTACTATAAGCTTCTGGAAAATATAATAGAGAACAATAAAACAAGAAAAGGCTCCCTGTGGCCTATTATGTTTTCCTTTTACATATAACCTAATCTTAGATTCCTGGTTTGACATTCATAACTAGGACACAATATCCTAAGAGAAAAGAGGGATTTCTTTATTTTCTTTTGTTTTTCTCTCCAAATGCTACTTGCAATTGCATCTGAGAATTTGTGAATGAAATTATTGTCTGGTTTGAAAGAGTTAAAGCTATAGACGTTTTGAAAATAAGGGTTTTTCAGGATCGATTGAGATGCCCTCACCCCCCCCCCCTTCTACACATTACAAGGCATGTTGTTTATTTCCATGAACCTAACTTCTATTTGTCCAAGTTCTTGTTGTCTGTGGTTTTCTTTTGTAATTCATCCCATTCATTCTTGTATTCCCTTGTTATTTTTCTGTTCATTTACATTTTACCTTGTTTTCTCCACACTTCTGATTTAATTTTTTTCCTCCTCCCTCCTCCAAGCCACGCTTCTTGTTGCTTATCTTGATGTCTTCTTTTGTATTACAAATTGTTTTCTTGAAATGTTTTGCTTTCAGATTTTAACACAGTTTGTTTCTTCCTCTTGCTAAGGGCAAGGGATTATCCACACACCAGTATGCTGGCCTGCATAATTGTTATGAATGTATATCTAGAGCTTTCTGAACTCTGCAGCATGGATGGGAGGTGTGTTGAAATCACTCAGCTGCCAAGTCCTATCAGGCTGGGCTAGTTGAGGATAGGGAGACAAAAAGTGAAAATGAGGGTCACATGACCACTTGTTCCCTGCTGTTCTCAAAGCAACAGCAGGCCTGATCCCAGAAGGGTATCCCCTTATTCACCCATCCAAATGATTCTTCCTTCCTCTCCTCTTTGATTGTAATGTTCAGGAAAAGCCTCTTTCCTTCCTCCCTCCTTTTCAAACTACAGCTGCATTGAGCACAATCACAAGTGCTTCATTCAGCAAAGGGTCTATCCATAAATCTGATTGAAGATCTATGATGATCCCTAAATGGCAGCAATGTGTTGTTTTTTTTACAGCTCTTTGCTGCCCTCTGGTTAAGAGTGTTTGGACTCTATTTGCAAGTTATCTGGATTTCTGCACCCCAGAAATTGTTATGCCTCTGTTTGCATTCAACTCAAAGAAGAAGGAGAATGAAAAAACAAAGGGGCCGGCTGTGATCAAGAGAAAAAGCTGTCAGGGTCTCTTCTAGTCATGATGCTCTATCAAGATGATAGCTGGCTGTGGAATGCAAATGAAGGAAGAAATGGTAACTAACAGTGACAGAATGTGTTTGTCCCTTCCACATCAGTCTTCTGCTATGATTCCTCCAAGGGCTTATGCTTGGTCCACCCTATTTCAGATGCACAAATCAAGATGGCAATGAAGAGATATGAAGAGACTACCAACCTGCCTTCCATTGAGGACCTGTATACTGCATGAGTCAAAAAGAGGGCTGTGAACATATTTACAGACCCCCTCGCATTCTGGACATAAACTGTTTCAACTCCTACCCTCAAAACAATGCTATAGAGCACTGCACACCAGAACAACTAGACACAAGAACAGTTTTTTCTCCAATGCCATCACTCTGCTAAACAAATAATTCCCTCAATGCTGTCAAACTAGTTACTAAGTCTGCACTACTATTAATCTTCTCATTGTTCCTATCACCCATCTCCTCCCACTTATGACTGTATGATTGTAACCTTGTTGTTGGTATCCTTAAGAGTTATATTGACTGTTTCTCTATGACTATCATTAAGTGTTGTACCTTATGATTCTTGATGAATGTATTTTTTTCTTTTATGTATACTGAAGCGTATGCACCAAGACAAATTGCTTGTGTGTCCAATCACACTTGGCCAATACAGAATTCAATTCTATATTGCAAAGTAACTTTTTGATCCCAATTACAGGCATCTAGGTTTTGGCGTTAATATGTTTTGTGGTTTTTGTTTAGATCTATTTTCTTCTAAGGGGGGTGGGGAATGTTAAAGATATGAAGCAAGGACTGAGTGACCAGGTGACTGATAACTGAGTCTCCTGACTTTAATATATTTGTGGTGCAGGTAGAAAATAGCATTGACACAAATGCAGAAGGAAAAATATAAAAAAGCCACTTCATAATAATATAATGTACGTTTTGTCCATTCTCATTTGAGTTTCTGGAAAAGAAACTAATTTTTTATTTACCCACAAAGGAGGAGAACTGTTTGGTCACGTTGTTATGAATGGGGTGCAGGATTTTGACATTTTCCCAAGATGGCCAATTATCTTACTTTAGATAGCCAAAGGGTGTGCATGTATACTGTCCAATATCTTATTATCAGTGATCTGTCTAAGAGAGATCTCTAGAACTGGGTAAGAAACAAAACTAACTCAGAACATTAGTAATGATGAGCAAATGGATATTTCTATGTCACTCTAATCAAAGAAAAGGACAATTTGGACTTTCATTCTCTCATTCTGGAAAATAGAGGTCCAAATGGTTCTCTGACATCCTGCCTTTATTAATTTAACAAGAAATAATTGCTAGAGCTTTGGCTTATTCAGTTTACAAGATTCTATATAGTAATTTCTTACCCTTTTGACGTTTAATCTAAGTGATAAGATTCACACTGAATATTTCTTTCTGGATTTTATTTAGTAAATAATCTGTACTGTACAACTTACTTCTACTTTTTTGATTAAATCAAAGATTTTAGAAAGATAGGGACTATCATTGTGGTGGCTTTTTATAGTGAGTGGTGGAAATATTTTTCCTGCCACTTTGCAAAATGCAAAAACAACATTGCCTGCTACCTTGTAAAATATACTAAATATACCACCAAAAGGAATTACAGGAACACATTATAGCAGTCCAAGACTGACGTAGAAAAATGTTTTTTCACTAGAGAAACAAGAGAAGTAATTGTTTGGAAACTGAAGGCTAGGTTTTGAAACAGTATACATGGAACACTAGTTAAAATTATATGATACAATAAAAATATTCAAAAATAATGAAAGTATTCTGAATTCCATTCAGCTGATCTGCAAGAGTATATTTTTAAAAATTCTACAGGTGACTAATGTTTGAATGTGTATAAAAAGTAACTGCTATTCTGTTTGTCCATGGTAAGTTTATTTCTACCTTGTGACAAATTGTACTCAATGTGGCAATAAAATATGAAGTGAAATTGAGAATAACAATCAAATTATAAAAAGGCAAGCAAATTATATAAATAAAATCAGTAAAACTGGAAAACACAGTAATCAGTGAAACCGATTTCAAGATAGTTAGAATTATAGTGGAAAAAATAGGCCATTTTATAAAATCAAAGCACAGTTTCAACTAAAAAATATTTTTAGCAAAATAAGTTTTACCTATTTATTATTCTTATATAGCCCTTCATATCATAAATATGATTCTGGTTGGCTTAGAGACAGGTAAAACATTTTTTTTAAAAAAAGAACATAAACAGCAGTATAAGAATTTAAAACAATAAAAATGATATACCAGCATATAAAAATGACCATAAAAATTCATAAAGTTTACATCTACCAATAGCATAGAGTACAGCTATCATGTCAGCCCCATTACATTCTTGGGACCATCTGTCCATTGGCAAAACCTTCTTTCTTCTTTCTTACAAAAAGCCCACACAGTTGTAGCCAACTTAATCTCTCATGGGATGATGCTCCAAACAAGGTTCTATAGAAGAAAAGACTCTCTTCTTCCTTGTCTTCCTTGTCATATATATATAATAATAAAATATATAAAATATATTTTAAATTACAGTTAAATTTGTTTTATCTCAAAATATATACTTTATATGCATACTGCTGCTATTTTGAGCCAATTTTTCCATATTTGAAGAAGTATGACATCCAGTGCACAAGATCACGTTGATGCATGTCAGAAAGTACAAATATTGAATTCCAAGAAAAGGTCTAGGTCAGTGATGGCTAACCTTTTTGCCATCGCGTGCCAAAAGCGGGGGGAGCATGGTAGGGTCACACGCACCAGTGCCCACATCCATAATTCTATGTGTCCTGCCCCGCCCATGCTCCCCCCACTTGTGGCATGTGATGGCACGGTGGGCCCAGTAGGCCCATTTTTTGCTCTACCCAGGCTCCAGAATTTTTCTAGGAGCCTGGGGAGGGCAAAAACGGCCTCCCCCCCCAGAGGCCCTCCAGAGACCGGAAACTGTGTGTTTCCTGACTTCTGGTGGGCCCAGAAGGCCCGAAAACAGCTGGCTGGTGCACACATGTGTGCTGGAGCTGAGCTCGCGTGCCCACCAATATGGCTCCACGTGCCACCTGTGGCACCCATGCCATAGATTCGCCATCACGGGTCTAGGTAGTGCAAACTGAAATGTTGCTAAAGCATTGTGATGATGACTCCTGTCCTGTGCTATTTACTACTTTGTCAAATGAGCATTTCATACTAACCGCTATTTAATTTCATTTTGTCATTATACCTGCATTTCCAGTTTAGAATATTAAGAAGATCATTTACAAAATGTATTATGGATGTTAATGAAGATCACAAGAAATGGATAAAGAGTGCAATATTTATCTATTTCCAAATTTCATTTTATTGTAGGATGAAAACCCAACACATTTGCATTTAACTATATGATATTTGCATATTATATGTTTAGGATGTCTTTGTGGGTTTCTTAATTCATTATGTTCTGTTTCAAGCTGAGATGTCTCTACTTCAGTGGCTATGTAGCCAGCATTTATCAGGCAAGCCCAGCAATTGCGGCCTGTGCCTGTTCAAATCTTGATTACTTTTGTAATCCCTTTCTCGGTCTCATAGAAAATGTCATTTCTTCCTTATTATTTTTTAATGGCTCAGTTGTTTTAATTTCCAGTATATAATTTACAGAAAAATGGTCTAGCTCCTTTCCTTTAGGGAAAGTCAAGTATTCCATAAGGGCAGGGCATGTGACTGTGTCATATAAATGGGACAACCTTTAAAAAGCAAATCCAAACAACTGGGAAATACGTAAAACAAATTGCAAACTGATGTCAGATCATTCCAAACAGATTAATTCTTTAGCAGAAAGCTATAATAAAGTTGAGGGATGCGGTGGCTCAGTGGCTAAGATGCTGAGCTTGTTGATCGAAAGGTCAGCGGTTCAGCGGTTCGAATCCCTAGTGCCACGTAATGGAATGAGCTCCTGTTACTTGTCCCAGATTCTGGCAACCTAGCAGTTCGAAAGCACGTAAAAAATGCAAATAGAAAAATAGGGACCACCTTTGGTGGGAAGGTAACAGTGTTCCATGCACCTTGGCATTTAGTCATGCTGGCCACATGACCACAGAGATGTCTTCGGACAGCGCTGGCTCTTCGGCTTTGAAACAGAGATGAGCACCGCCCACTAGAGTTGGGAATGACTAGCACACATGTGCAAGGGAAATCTTTACCTTTACCTATAATAAAATTACTAATATGGATTTATGAAGGTTTTGTTTTTAATGTTTTCAGTCTCTAATCATTTTCTGTAAGGCAAAAATATACTAAGAATCACTTTGGTGAAATAATTTGATGGCTTCCGGCTAGAACAGGGGTGTCAAATTCACAGCCCATGGGCCAGATGCATCACGTGCTGGCCACGCCCACTCCCGGTTTAGCAAAGGGTGAAAAAGTCCTGATATATCACATGACAATGAGGTGATGACATGAGTTTGACACCCCTGGGCTAGTTTGGTGATATCAGATTAGAAACCAGCCAATAATGGGCATTCTTCAAACTGTCATCCTTACCATTTTACCTTATATACACTTAAACTGAAGATGAAACAACAAATTGGAAAAAGTGCTGGAGTGTAGATGGAGAAAAATGAATAATGAGTTTAACTGAATATAAGTTAAGAGTATGGTATTTTATGAAGCTGATCATTTGATAGTAATCAGGACATTTAAAGATTCTGAGTAGCCTTGGGGCAGAATGTTCATTTGAATTGTGCTGGCCACAGCTTTCTTGTCACTTTATCAACATTTTCTCCAATGTGTTTCATCCACTGAGGTCAATGGCCCAGAAAATTGACATGTGTTGGAAAATCCTAATTTGGATTCTGGTTTAACTGATAAACTATAAGGCCTAATTGAAATACAGAACATAACCTGGATACCCATTTCTATTTGTACGGAAGGGAGGGAGGGAGGGAAGGAGGGAGGGTAATTTGTTAATTTATTATTTTATTGGATTTCTAAAACAACTGGATATACAGAACAAATTAAGTAATATAACAATAAAAGAAAAAATAAATAACTTTATTGACCAGAGTATACACAAATTATAATAGTTATAACATCCTGATGAGTTTACAAACTCCACCGCCTAGACCCGCTGGGCAACCAGGTTTATGAAATAATAGAAGATAAAGAAGGAATCTAAGATGTTAATCCATCATGATAATCTCGTTACAGTTAATTTTCAGGTGAGATTATTTGCAAAAAAATGTAGATCTTTGTAAATATGCTTTTATTTCCAACCATATTTTGGGTTCTGGCTTTCTTCCAATAGAGATGTCCTAGGTGGCAGAGCATGTAGGAACCTAAAACATTCTTGTATAGAACCAGTTATGCAATTGACCAAAGACTAATCAAATTTTCCTTCTGCCACAGGGACAAGCCTGATGTACATAGAAGTTTAACAAATTCATGTGGTTAACATGGAAGGATGGCCTGTAGTATTTTTATCAACTATATCAGATAGAAGATAAACCTTTTTCTTGCCCTACATAAGTGCTTTGAGCAAATGTATTGCAGCTCAGCTGTGACAAAAGGAAAGCTACTGAAAGGAAAGTTTAGTGAGGGCAGGATACATGGTTTTTGGAAACTAACCTAAATGGTAAGTAATAGAGTTGACATTGTAGAAAAGTTGGGCTATCCTCATGCAGATTGAGCCAGAAAACTCATTTATAACTGACTAATCATTTCTGAACCAACGTGAATTATGATAAATCATTTTCCTTGAAGTTATTCCTTAAATAGTTTTGTACTTTTCTGATCTGTTACTGTTGCCTTTTGCTTTTCTTTCTTTGTCGCTCAATAGGCCACAGGTGAAACCACATGGTGAGCAGCTTCAGAGGTATATTGAAAACTTAAATGACACTCTATCTAATTCTTTGGACTTATCCCGGGGCATATCTGTAAAAGGTTGGACACCTCCACTAAATCTGCCAATGGAGATAAAAAACAAAATGGAGATCACCTTGTCAGGCTTGGGGCTGACATCTCTACAATGGATGGGGGGGGGGGCATGGTTTTTATAACCAGTTTCCCATTTGGAAATCATTTCAAACTCAAAACAGGATGTCCTCCTTGCAATCATGTAGCATTAACTTACATAAATAACCTAGGCATTTTGCTGTGACACAGTATTCTGCAAACACAAATTGTACATTCAATCATCTTGTCAGCTAAAGTAAAGAAAAACATATTTAATGGAGCCCAGAGTCTCAGGGACAGAAATAGATGCCCTTGCTAACCAATGTTGCCAGCTATGAGAATGTCTGTATAGAGTTTTAAGTGCAAAACTCATTTTTAAGTCTAGCTTTCTCAAGTATTATATGCTGTGCAACTCTCAGCAGTAAGCATCTCCTATAACTCTCATATAGCTCTTCATATCCTATGATAACATTTTCAGTGTACTTTTCCATTTATTATGGCCAAGTGTTTGAAAGCCATAATCAGACTATAAGTCTGCTGAGCTCAGTATTGTTCATGGTACTAGCAGGGATTAATCAGAAATTTATTTATTTTTTCTGAAGGTGTTAGGGATTTCCGGGATTATCTGCATGCAAAATATGTGCCTTGCCACTGAGTTATGGCTATTCTGCCTTGAAATATAAAGCATGTTTACCAAAAGAGATGTCATCTTTAATAAAGATGGTTCCAACCCTTGCAATCGTCCAGTCCAGGAATAAGTATGGACAATGTTACAGGAATATATGAATCATATGTCTTTAAAAAAAACCCTGAAGAAGACAATAGACAGTATCTTCTGTTATTTGATCACAAACAACATAAAGCTGCATGAAGACAATACTGGAGAACTGCAATAAATAGGGTCAGTTAGAAAAGTTCTACATTGCAAATTTGGATTGTATTGCCTCAAGAAAGGAGGTGAAATTTTTATTGCTCTTCCTATATAAAAATGCCATGCATCTTATAAAGTAATATCTCAGTGAAATGACTGCAGTAAACTAATATCTCTGATTGTTTTGTGTAGGATATTTTGTCTGGGAAAACACTTAGAAACGAGCTCATCAGCTTAATAAAACAAAAACAAAACAAGCAAAAAACAGTTGAGTTAAAGACCACAATTCTTTCATTTCATCTCTACATTTCAGAAATGAATATGAGACTGATAGTTCAATTGTATACCCAGAATTGGTTCTGATTGTGTTCAGTGGGATTTCTTCCATATAAAAAATGAACCTAGGATTGTAATTGGAAAATGTGTTAGACATCTGAAGGATAGTGCTGTGGTCAAGGGATATACTTACATTCCGTTCATTTTTATTATGAGAACAAAGTATGTAAGCTCCTGAGTAAATGAGAACTATTCATCTGAAGGGAGCTCTGTTGACTAAGCAATCTGCTATAATGAATAAAATGTGACACCCACGTTCTGTTCTATTAATTTCCATCTGATTATTAATTTGTTTGCTTAGAACATCCAGAAGGGTTCCAGGCTTGGATAGTTCTTGTCAGCAGAAAAAGCAATAGAAGTAAATGATTGCAAAAACACTACTTTGAGGACGTGGGCAGATGAACTGAGAATAAGTAAAAGTGTTATATGGAATAAATGCTTGTTTTACGCAAGATTGGCAAGGTAAGAGGAATTGCATGCAGTTTCAACAGTCTGGACCCCATGGCAAGTGAGAACTAAAGTGATGATGAGCACTAACTTTGACTTGTGAGCTTCCTTAAATATCTGGATTTCAGATTACCTGTGGCATTAATTCCAGCCACTCTTTACATAATCTTTTCTAAAGGAATCCTCCAAGCACCTGTCTAGGCAATCTTAACCCAACTACTTATTTTTTTAAAAAAAATCTCATTTTCTTATACTGCTTCTGGAGCAGAAATGTATCTATTTTTCTGGGGTTGTAATATTAATAAAAAATATACCTTAGAGAAAGAAAACATCTTAAGTATCTAATGAAAATAGAAAGGCAGTGAGTGTAACATCTTGATAAGGAACATTTCTGCAGAGCAGAGACATTACTGAAAGCATAGACTGTTACATCATGTTAGCTAATTCTGTCAACCCAGGAACTTGTTTATTAGCAACAACATGATAGGAGGAAAATATAGGATTTCAATTAATAAATTATTAAAACAAAGTGTCCAAACAACAGTGCATACCTTGCATTATTAATAATCATATTTAATTCATCGCAATTGTTCTTTTTTTAGAATTATGTTGATTTTTATTCTACTGGATAGGCAATTTATAGCAGAATGCTGCAGCAATCACATCTATGTCATGATCATGTTCACCTAGTTGCTAAAGGGAAATGAAAAGCTGTGCCATTGGCAGAAGGTGGATGGGAGAGAAGACTTTCTGTTAGCTTGGATGACAACGCTGAACATCTGAAATGAAGGAAGGTACGGGGTTCTTGAACCTACGATTATTTCGTACATTTGGCATGCAGAATTTCCAAACAGTATGATCCTTAATACCCACATTGGAAAGAAATTCCACAAACACAGTGACGATATATGTGGGGGTGGGGGTGTATACACACACACACACACACACACACACAAACACACAAACACACAGAGAGAGAGAGTATATGTGGTACCTTGCTCAATAGTAGTAACTGTGAGAGGGATCTTGGAGTCCTAGTGGATAACCATTTAGATATGAGCCAGCAGTGTGCAGCAGCTGCCAAAAAAGCCAACACAATCCTGGGCTGCATAAACAGAGGGATAGAATCAAGATCATGTGAAGTGTTAATACCACTTTATAATGCCTTGGTAAGGCCACAATTGGAATACTGCATCCAGTATGCAACATCTCAAATAGATGTTGAGACTCTAGAAAGAGTGCAGAGAAGAGCAATCAAGATGATTAGGGGACTGGAGGCTAAAACATATGAAGAACGGTTGAAGGAACTGGGTATGTCTAGCTTAATGAAAAGAAGGACAAGGGAGACATGATAGCAGTCTGCCAATATCTAAGGGGCTGCCACAAAAAAGAGGGAGTCAAGCTATTCTCCAAAGCACCTGAGGACAGGACAAGAAGCAATGGGTGGAAATTAATCAAGGAGAAAAGCAATTTAGAACTAAGGAGAAATTTCCCGACAGTTAGAACAATTAATCAGTGGAACAACTTGCCTCCAGAAGTAGTGAATGCTCCAACACTGGAAGTTTTAAAGAAGATGTTGGGAAACCATTTGTCTGAAGTGGCGTAGGGTTTCCTGTCTGGGCAGGGAGTTGGACTAGAAGACCTCCAAGGTGCCTTCCAACTCTGTTATTCTATTCTATTCTAAGATAGCAAAACTATTACATTGATAACTTCAGATTATAGCAAATAGCAATAGAACTTAGACTTATATACCACTTCATAGTGCTTTCTAAGCAGTTTTCAGAGTCAGTATATTGCCCCCAACAACCTGGGTTCTCATTTTACTGACCTTGGAAGGATGCAAAGCTGAGTCAAATGTGAGCTGGTCAGGATTGAACTCCTGGAAGTGACAGTGAATTAGCCTGCAATACTGTATTCTAACCATTGGGCCACCATGGCTCCTAATATACCTATAATAATTCTGAATCACATAGTTACGATCCACAAATCCATATCAATCACCAATGTCAGGGTTCCAAGTAACACCCCCTACCAAGTAAGACTCCGTGGCAGGCATTTCCTCAAAGTTCCATTTTATTAGAGATGTCATATTGGCACATCTGGGAAAATGAAGTCCCCTGAATCTGAAGTCCCCCAGGTTTTCCCCACCCAAAGAAAAGTCCAAGTCCCTTCCCCTGCACCCACATGTCCATCACATGGTCCAATCAGGTCACCATCCTAACCAGAGTAGCTTCCCAGTCATGCCTCTCCAGGTGCAGGTTCAACATCCTTGACTCCCAATGAAAGAATGCTGTTGTTGTTATGGCTATACATCTCATTCCATCACCATTCCACCTCCTCCCTCTCAGTTTCCATAGCATGCCCATCCTCCAAGTGTGGCAGCCCTGAAGATCCAAAGAAAAAAATGGCCTCCAGGGCTGACAACCAGGCATGTATGGTGGAGATCAAAGAGAACCCTTATTTTTCAAGCTTCTGTGTAGAGCTCTACTACTGTGAGTTGAACAAGGGAGAAAGCTCAGCTTATATATGTGTTCAAAACAAAACAAAACAAAACAAAACAAAACAAAACAAAACAAAACAAAACAAAACAAAACAAAACAAAACAAAACAA
>WNWU01000053.1:3400113-3438445 GCA_012654045.1 Ptyas mucosa
TGCTTGCTTGCTTGCTTGCTTGCTTGCTTGCTTGCTTGCTTGCTTGCTTGCTTGCTTGCTTGCTTGCTTTCATAGATCACCTTTGTGAGCCACATAAAAAGGGACAGGATTTTGATCACATGATCATAACCTCCATCTTGACATGTTTAACAACTAAACATAGGACACTCCTGTGCTTAACAAGCACCAATTTATTGATGTGACAAACTATGATTACTGGCTGCTGGAGGTTACTGATACTGTAGTTCCCCTCTTCACACTGGAACATTATTTATAATGAATCACATTTCAGGAGCAGGATGAGAAAAAGGTGAGGTTTGGAATTTAGTCAACATGCAGCACATATGCCTTTCCGGCTTTGTTCCATTCTACTTCTTCTGTTGGCAATGATTGTTAAGAATATGCAATAAGCTTCTTCAGTAGCGTTTTAAAACATGTCAGTTTAATGTCTAATGAAGTACTTGGACTTGTCATCCATCAACTAAATGTATGAAATTACCCATTTTAAGATGTAGAAGCTATAACAGCATCCTATCATTGCATGTCTGGTTTTTTGTTGTTTTTTTTTTAATACCACTTTGGAACACCTGAATTATAGAATGGCATAATTTTAGCTGCTTTATTGGTTAACTGTGACTTACATGTAAGGCATAAGAAAGCTTACAAAGATAAGATAATAAAACAAAATATTGAAGTGAATCTGGAAAAGGAACACTCATTTGCAATTGCAATTTCAAGTAGCAGAGATTGCAAGAACCTACAATAAAATCCCATGACACACACACACAGTGTAAAAAAGGCTTTTCTGTGGTACTTGTGTTCACTTTGCAGTACATACAAAATAGCTATTTATTTTTATTTTTCCAAGACATTGTTTTCGTAGGCTGGGAAATAAACAATGATTCCTTTGGAATAAATATTCTCTTGTTCTGTTTCAGGTCTTTTGGCTTCCCATTGAAAGTTGCATTTAAGAAATACATTCTAAGTAATTTCATTTGAGTTGAAATCTGTAGCTGTAACTGCCCCAGAGATATTAAAGGAGAGAGGGAGAGAGAGGGGGAGGGGAGGGGGAGGGAGGGAGGGAGGGAGGGAGGGAGGGAGGGAGAGAGAGAGAGAGAGAGAGAGAGAGAGAGAGAGAGAGAGAGAGAGAGAGAGTTTATCTTCCTTAAGAAGTTGAACCTCATCCCGATGTCATTTGATATCCATTTGTCCATCCTTCTCAAGTGTACAGAGGATTGCAAAATGAACAATGACATTTCTTGCTCCTAAGAGTTCTAAGCATCCCACTGATTCTCAGTTTTATAACTGATAAAGCTCTCTAAATCTGTTTCAATCTGTTGAACACCAGCACAACCTGAACCCCAAAGAGAGATCATATATTCTGGGATATATTCAGTAACGCTGACGTTTCATTTCACAGGTTCAGGAGGCTATCTTTATATATGTGTACTAAATAAAGAGGGCAAGAGGTTGACTTAGCTGTATGTGGCACTTATGATAGTACTGGCATGCTGTAAGGTTGGCAGATGGTGCAATTATATGCCTCTTTGCTGGAAAGTCTCTCTCTCTCTCTCTCTCTCTCCCTCCCTCCCTCCCTCCCTCCCTCTGCAAGCATCTTTAATTTCATGAAAGATATGATGGAAGGGATTAAAGAAATCCCTTCTCATATTACAGTATTTGGAAAGTAAAGTCTATTAGAAGGAAGTGTTTTTGAAATAACAAATACCCAACACTCAGTGTTTGATTTATTACTTTATTTTTGGCACACATGAAAATAGTATGCCCTTACAGAAGGCCATTGATGACTGTATCTCAATGCAGATACATCTTGGCCCAAGAGAAGAAGCCCAACTCTACCCTCTGAAATGGAATAGTTCTGCTATATCTTGACTTTGGAAATGACAGATACACCCACCCCCCTCCAAATTCTCAGGAGAAGAATTATGATTGGGGAGAAGCAAAATCCTAGTAATAAATCAGGCAGCATTTTCTAGATGGAGGCCTTTGGGATTTTTAGGAGACTGATTTTTTTATGTCAAAATATAATAAAAATTTAAGCACCTTAAGATGGCACGATAGCATTTTTATCCCTTTGCGTTATTGTTTACCAGCTTGGAAAACAAACAAACTACTTTGTTAAAAAAGTTTAGATCAATTCTAAAATATGTTTTTTGCTTGATGGGAGTTACTTTTTCAACCAATGGCTTTCTCTGGTTGGTGGGTGTGTTTGCTCTTTACCTGAATCTACTTTAATCACCATTAGAGTTGTGACAGGCTTAGGTTTAGTGTCTTTTTATTATTAAAAACTGTTACTTTGATTAAAAAATCTTACTTTTCAATCACAGGATATGTATATGTATATGTACATGTTGTACATATATATGAATGGAAATGAATTTTCAAGAACCATCATTATCCAGGTAAGTTTGCTGTTCCTTCTAAGTACTAACACCTGTAACAGGAATTAAGTATGGATTCATTTCACTCAGTTACAGTAGGCCAGTGAGAATCTCAACTTTTCTTTTCCCCTTCTCTTTAGTCAGTTAATACATAAAGTGAAGATTTACACCTCGGCCTCCCAAAGAAAATGTGAATACACACAGTAGTAGTGTTGATTGCTTGGCTTCTGACCCATACACGCTTTATAAAGTCTATTCATCTGAAATAATTGGCCAGAATACTTTTATTATGTAAATATTCTTCTGCTCTTGTTCTTTTTCTTGTGATCATATGCAGAAAAGCACAGTATGAATGTTGCTTTACACTTGTACAGTAGTTCCAAGTCTTTAACAGGACTGCGGAGGACATAAAGATAGCTACATCAGATGATCACACCAAGAGTTAATTTCTGTTTAGAGTTTCAATATGCAACAAGAGAACATCCTGAGTACACATCTAATTGGGAATCGGTTTCAGTTCTGAATTAAGTCTGTCCCATGTTTTATACGCTGAATTCAGTTTACTCGCTCAGATTCCTTGCTAATGGCATGCAATTGTGCCATGAGAATGTGTAAAAAATGTGTAGAATTGTTCAGAATTCTGAGAGCTGAAACCTGCATAACTAGAAGTTGCTGATATTGGAAAATGCATCTTAAATGCTTTACCAGATGTGTCTGTGCCCATGTGTTTGGGTATGCTTTTGTGTTGCTGTTTTTATCAACATCATCATGTGGCCTTTATCAGATCATGAAAAATAGGCATTTTATTTTTTTGTCTAGTCTAGTGCTATCTGCCCTGACTGGCAAGTAGCTGACTTTTTAGCAGCGTATTCCACAGTTTACCATCCTACTCTTTTAAATAGATGCTCCAGAAACTTCTAAGCATGTGTTGTACATTATCATTGAATAATGATTCCTCCCATTTTAAGTGAGAAATTATTAGCAATTTTTTAATGTAACTGTAGGAAAATTAAGAAACAGAATTAAAGGAGAATTGTTAGCAGGAGATGCATTTCTGTTTTCCCAGTTTTCAAATTGGTTCTGTTTATTATTATTAAAGAGCTGTTTACCCGCTGGGTTTAATAGACCTGAATGAACTTATACACACACACACACACACACACACACACACACACATATAAATAGCAACCTGGTCTACCCAAATATGGGAAGGGGGATATATATCTCCTGTTTTCCCCAAAATAAGACATACCCTGATAATGAGCCAGGTTGGGCTTTTGAGCGCATGGCAATAAGGCCAAGCGCTTATTTCAGGGTTCAAAAAAATATAAGACAGGGTCTTATTTTCAGGGAAACATGGTATATATTTATTTTATGAGGCATTGTTTTTCTGAAAACAATTATAAGAGAATAAGAGTATGGAAGCTTGAAGTTGTTATGTTTTAAAAAACAGGTTAGTTTTTCCTTAGCTTCTTTTGTTTCTTTCCAGTGAATGAAGGCTGACAAGAAGCTGATTATTTTAAAAGATATTGCATAAATAGCGTATTCATCCATTCTTTTAAAAAAGCTCACTTTAAGGGTGGCCCTGGAGCTCACTTTAAGGGTGGCCCTGGAACTGAAATATCATGGATAGATCATATCATATGACAGGCATTGTTCGTTAAACAACCTTCTAGCTTTTGATGTATGCCATTCATAGAATCATAAAATCATAGGATTGGAAGGGACCTTGGAAGTCTTCTAGTTCGACCCCGTACCCAAGATAGGACTCTCCTATACCATCTCAGACAAATGGTTGTCCAATCTTTTCTTGAAAACCTCCAAGGATGGAACACCCACTCCAAGAGGCAGGTTGCCCCACTGTTTCATTCAAACAGCCAGCTTTCCAAGGATAAATAGAAGCAGTTCCTTCTGACATCAGGTGCAGAATCTGGATGTCAGTCTCTTAAAGGAGACTTCCAAATATTTTCTAATTTTGTTATTCATGTGGGATTATCTTTTTGAACAGCATAAAACAAATTCTCTTTCCAACCGAGGCTGGCAAGGTGATCTTTGTCCAAAATGTCATCATAAGCAAAGCTGTGATAGGTAAAGTAAGTGTCACCATCTGATCTGCAGTTGTAGAAAGCTTGCTAAGTACAGATATCTTAATCATTCAGGATGATTGTTTCACTGTGAAACTAAATATAGGAAAAGGTGACTTTGGGCATTACCTTTTACCACAGGCAGCCTTCCTACTCCTTGATCTTTACAACTGGGAAATGGGAACTTTGCAGAATTCAGATGACAACTATCCTTTGATGAATGACTAATGTGAACCTTTCCACTGAAACCCACACATTGATTTTGACTTTGGGAAACAGCTTTCAACGCTTCTGATTGAAGATAAACCATTCAGGGAGATTGATGAAATGCCTGTTCAATGAAATTATATGCTATTTTCTTATCATGACAAGACTGGAACCACTTTCATCATAAGCAGCTAAACTAAGACTGGATTGTAGATTAAGACTAGTGAAAACAGTACAGACACCTGAAAGACATCAAGATATTGTGGGAGCAACCAATTCAGGTTTTGTTTTATTTTGTGACTGCTGTGTATATAGTTTCTGTGGCCCAGAGACACTTGTGAAGATTTTGTCTTAAAATAATTGTTATTTCACTTTTTTTTCTTCTTCCTACGACCTTGTAATCCTTTTATTCAGTTGGGGAGACTGAATAGAGATAAGTGTTTACTGGCTGGATACCCTTCCTGATGCCTTCACAGAGTTCACAGCAAACATTTTCTCTTTGCACCCTGATAGAGAAACATGTATTGCTGCATAGGATTGAACTGACAACCTTCGAATGGGAAGTGACCACCTTCACCTCTAGGCCACCAGACCACACCAAATATTATTTCACATAATAATCACTCTGTGTTCCATCAGTTGATCAGTAGGTTACCTGCAGAAAGTATGAATTAACATTTCTGAAGGTATGAATTAACATTAGTGAAGTATATGATCTGATAATGTGTATCCATTGTGGTATTCACATTGTTGTAATGGACAGTGAACAAGTGAGTTCAACATGAGAATGCGTTTGTAAAAGCAAAGAACTTTAATTACAGAAACATCTGTTCTAGAGAAAGACAGTATTCAAGCATAATTGATCGGGATTGAAAGCAAATACATTTTCTTATGCTTTCTAGTAGTTTATATGGAGGCAGTGGGGAAACGACACAGAAAATTTGTCATGAAAAATTGGAAGCGTCATTGGTGTTGTTGTCTGGATTTGTTTAACATTTTTTTTTGCATTCCTGGTTACATTATTTATATTTGAAGGTTAGCACACCTACATGCATAATAATTATTCAAGAATCACCAATACCTGGTCAGTGATGAATCAGTGATGAATCAAAGGTAGATTTGATAGACACCTTTGATAGATGTAAATAGACTGATATCCATTGTCTAGCAGCACTTCCCACCAAAGTTAAAAAAAACAAAATACAAAACTATGCTTGGAAAGGAAGAATATGAAGGAAGAGGAGCATCTCTAGTACAGACAAATTCCCAGGTGTCATATGGTTTTAGGAACTCACTGATCTTCAATTTTAAATATCTCTCTCCTGTGCCAGTATTTTTTTATTTATGTACTTCAAAAGAGCCTTGGTGGCGCAGCAGACTAAAGTGCTGTTAACTAGCACCAGCTGCCTGAAATTACTGCAAGTTCGAATCTCACCAGGCTCAAGGTTGACTCAGCCTTCCATCCTTTCGAGGTAGGTAAAATGAGGACCCGGATTGTGGGGGCAATAAGCTGATTTTGTATAAAAAAGAACACCGCTTAGGGGGGGCCGAAAGCCCTACTAAGCAGGTATATACAAAAGTATGAAGGCTATTGCTTAATGCATTGTAAGAAGGGTGGCATATAAATCGAACTAATAAATAAAATGTAAGACCTTTGGTTCTACTAAAAATAATAATAATAAAGTATCTTTCATTTCCTGCATTAGGTATAATTCTTAGCCTGCCCTATCAGTTCTTCAATGCACAATGGAGTCAAAAGGGCTAAATAATTTAATAATTTGAATTCTGTAAATGTATACTCAAAAATAAATTCCACCAATTCGCCTTACTTCAAGTCAATGATGCTTATGCTATGCTCTTTTCTCCTACTGCTAAACCTTTGGCAAATCCTACTTATATGCAAGAAATATGAGCTAGAAATATCTGATGGCTTGAGAAACCATGTCATCCAGGACTGCGAATATAATTTTTTTCTGTTTTACAAGTCATATTTTTCCCTAAATAGAACTACTCACACATTAATTATGATTCTATTTTGTGCATACACTAAGTACATATATATGTGTAGTTATGTTTAGAAGCAATGGGATTTTCTGTGTTGTTGTTTAGTTGTGAAGTTGTGTCTGACAACTTAGCAACTAAATAGCACTCTAGGCCCCCCCTGTCCTCCACTGTCCCCCGAAGTTTGCCAAATTCATATTCATTGTGTCAATGACATTATCTAATCATCTCATCCTCTGCCATTCCCTTTTTCTTTTGCATTCAGTCTTTCCCAACATTAGGGTCTCTTCCAATGAGTTCTCTCTTCTCGTTTGGTGGCCAAATTAGTATTTGAGCTTCAGCTTCAGTATTTGTCCTTCCAAAGAATACTCAGGGTTGATTTCCTTTAGGCTTAACTGATTTGATCTCTTTGCAGTCCAAGGGACTCTCAAGAGTCTTCTCCAGCACCATAATTCGAAAGCAACTTTGAAAGCAAAGCATAGGATTTTCTATGCTGTGCTAAATCCCTACCCAAGTTATTCTCACATGGGCTCACATTTTTATGATATTTCTCCCCTTTTTTGGATGTGGCACCAAATATATGAATCTTGGAGGCAGCAAACATAATGCAATAAGACAGGATTGTCAGCAAAGTCTCTACTGCTTGTCATCGAACATCTCTCCCCCCCACACACACACAAATGGGACATTTTAGTGGCAAAATCTGTGAAATATCATAAGATTTGTTTTTTGTGGGATTGCTTTTGATTTTTTTTTTAAAAAAAATTGTGTGAGGGCTAACCTGGGCAGAATAGGAATAGCAATAGAACTTAGACTTATATACCACTTCACAGTGCTTTCCAGCCCTCTCTAAGCGGTTTACAAAGTCAGCTTATTGCCCCCAACAATCTGGGTCTTCATTTTACCCACCTCAGAAGGATGGAAAGCTGAGTCAACCTTGATTTGAAATGTTGTTAGATACGGGTCTTAGATATGGGTACAGAAGAGTAAAGACATGACATTGAGAAAAATATGCAACAACCATTAATAAAGCATGAGATAATCTGGGAAAACAAGTGAAAGAAAGTCAAAATTGCCCTGCTTTGATTCTGTTCATTATACGTTATTATATAAGTTATTATATACCCTGTTTTCCTGAAAGTAAGACCTCCCCGGATAATAAGCCCAATCTGGCTTTTGAGCGCATGCGCTAAAATAAGCCCGAAAGTAAGCCCTCCCCAAAAATATTTAAGTGCATGCTGGTCCGTGCCATTTCCTCTGGTTAGGGTTAGGGAGACAGAGCTGGAAATCAGGTAAGACAGCAAGAGGAGCCACGTCTTGCTGCACTTGCCCCAAAATAATAAGACCTCCCTGAAAATAAGGCCAAACACTTATTTCGGGGTACAAAAAAAATATTAGGGTCTTATTTTCAGGGAAACATGGTATAAAGTTCATTATAAGGAGAAAAAAGAAACTCTTCAGGTTTTTAAAGTTTTATATTTATATGTAGAATTCTGGTGATCCTTGTGATGTCAGTTTGCTAACCAGTCTATCTCAAAAGTTAACTTGAGTCAGCAGTTATAGGACAAATTTGCATTTATGGGCCACTCTTACAATCAGTGTACAGGAATCCTTTGTACCCTTCTTTTCTTTTTGAATATTCATACAAAGTCTTCCATACCACATTCTTGAACCTCAACTGTTTATATTATACAAATATAATAGCATGGAATAAATTGGTATTTAGCATGAGACATCAATATGCATATTCATATTGCATTATGTTAGTATACATGAGCCAAAAATCTTGATAATGTGAGTCAGCCATTATCCTGAGAAGTGACAGTTAATTCTTTATTTTTTATATATTGCTCTATAGGAGCTCTCAGGCAAACAAAAAGGTTAGCATTATTTTTCATGGCATCAATTCCATTTCCACACTAATGTTCTTGCTTGAAGTCTCATCTCTGTTCTCCTTCAAGAAATGAAAGTAACTAACACAGAGAGAGAGAGCGAGAGAGAGGAGGGAGGATGGGAAAGAGGAGAAGGTGAAAGAGAGAGTGAGAGAGATTACAAAAGCAGAAATCTGTATATTCTAAATTACAGTTAAACTTTATCATTGGCCAGTTTTCTCTGGCATCTTGTAACTCATCTCAAATCCTGGACAATAACTACAACTTGAAAGGATCATCATGAATTTCAGAAAATTGAATTTTAAATATGTATAAGGATCTAGAGTATTCAAATCCATTCATACATGTTATCTCCATAATCTTTAGTAGAAGATTATACACCCTATGCTCTTCAAGAGAGAACCTGAGGATAACCAAATGATTTGCCAAAAGTAAATTAGTAAGTTGACAGACAGTCACTCTCAGAAATTGATGCATTAAGTCAATTTCCCTTTCACTTTTTTTCAACTTTTACAACCATAAAATCATAAAGTGTGTCGCGTCACTGTTTATTTTGTTATTTATTTTCTTCTGCATCTGCACTAGTTTTCATTATTAAAAAAACCTGCAACATAATTAATTGAATTTTAATAAGCATTTTTGGTCATATATATACTTTTGTATCTTCTGTTTCCTAATATGGAAAAATATAATTTGAATATAATTTGAATATAATTTTGAATATAATTTTCACACTAATCTGTAATCTCTGCATTTTTATTTACAAGAGGGGTTTTATTTAGCCAGCTCCATCACCTTTTCTTTTTTTTAAATGTAAATCTCAACTGTATTTTTGCTTTATACATCTTTCCTATTCTTACCTATTTTTGCCATGTTACTCTACCTAGCCAAATTATGGGATAAGAAGTTGTTCCTTCTTGGCAATGATATTGTCCTTTGGTGTGGATTTAAAGAGGCTTGTGGTATGACCAACCACCATGAAATGGCTTCTTCCAACCAACACAAAGAAGGGAAAGTAGACCAATTGTCAAACCTATCAGCAATTATTTTAACATCAGCCAGGCTAAGCCAGGCAAGGATTTCCAAGACATTTGTTAGATATGGCTGAACCATTTGTCAGATGTGTAGTTGTAGCAAACAACTACAAGATAACTGTTAAATAGAAGATGCACCAACAGTTGCCGCTCCATTTTTTTTTTTTTTTGTAGAAGAATTGCAGACCTGACAGGGAAGTTAAAGAAGAATCAACATAGAATCTCTACATAGTCACAAGTGGATTGTGATGTGTGGATTTTGATTGGATTTTGATGTGTGGGCCTGGTCTTTCATACCTAACATTTTCTGCTCTATTGGCAGATATGAAGTTGATTGAGTATGCTCAATCAACTAAACAACACATGTTGTTTGTACTGTTGCACTGTTCATCCATCGATCCATCCATCGATCCATCGATCCATCCATCCATCCATCCATCCATCCATCCATCCATCCATCCATCCATTCAATTTATACACTGCCAATCTCACCTGTCATACCATTTTCTTTCATTTTCTCACCATTCTTCACCCAGAAATTTTTAGTTCCACTTTTACACCTTTTACAGAGTATAACTCTAGCACCAATGTATAAACATTCTTGTGTTCCCCACCCAAAATTGTTGAGTTCCAACATTTAACATTTAATATGATGCTTGAAGCCAGCAGTTTCTTTAATACCTGCTCCTTCCTTCCTTCCTTCCTTCCTTCCTTTTAACTAATCATGAAGTTATACATATAATTTGCATTTATTCGAGTTACTATATTATATCTCTTCTCAAATTCAAGCTTGTCTGCTTAATCCCTCTTACAAACAAACAAACAAACAAACAAACGAAAACAGACAAATATGTGTGCAGGTACACCTACCCACTCAATGTATTTGCTTTACCTAATAGGTCATTATTGTGAACATGACTGATGAAGTATAGTTTCTAAAATGCTTAAGAAAAGAAAGCGTTTGATCCCAAAAGAATTTGAACAGGTGCATAAAAGCAAAAATCTTTTTACATGAACTTTTGAATAACTTACTAGAAATGCTTTTTTTACAAATGCAGAGGAGAGTCATATCAAAATTATACCACAACAGCCATTTAGAAGAATTAGTGAAAGATGTGTTTTATGTATTCTTCTGGAATTTTTGGTAAGTGAAATATGAGGCATGTTGGTACATGGATTTACATTTCTTTTGAGTTCACAGAATGATTCAAGCTCCTTCTCAATAATTTATTTCAAACAGTGGACAATTTATGGGCCCACTTGAAAAGGTTATTACCTAATGAAAAAGCTACTGGAATTTCATGGAATTTTAAGGAGAGGGTGAAACACATTTCTATTGGCAAGGAGCTAGTATGTAACTTGAATTGCTTTCCTTAAGAAATAAGTATAAGAAATTTTGAGCCTCATTGAAACCTCATTCAAAAACCCCAAATTTAAAATAAAATATTATATAAACTCTTCCGTCCTCCACTTTTAAACCATTAAGGTCCAATTATAGTTAAAACACTTAAAAAAACATTTTCTAGCTAAAAAGCAGTAATCAAACCTCTTATTAGTTTATCAGTACATATTAACAAATCAACTAAAAACATCATTTAGTAGCTATGTCAAACATTTAAATTCTTCATACTAGATTAAACCAGTTGTTAATCTTCTTATGTTCACGTCTTCCAACAGCATTTAGAATGTCTTCATTTGCGTCTACCCACCTAAATAAAAAATACTTCTTTATATAACCCCCCCCCGAGTGACTTTGTAATTGTATATCAAATAATATCCATCAAATCCAGCCAAAAATTAGATTAATAAGTTCATCAGACGTATTAGGGAAACCACCAGATCAGCTGCAATTGCCCTAGGCCCGTAGTCCTTTTGCCTTATATTTATTACCTTCATACAGAAAACTCCAATTTACTATATTCATTAAAACTTCTGCAATTACAATTAAGTCCAAATTTATTACAGTCCTTAATAAAATATTCCAAATCACTCAGGTCAAGGCTTATTTCACAACCCAACACACCAGCATTGCAGTGATCTGTTTATTCTTCTCAAAATATTCCAATACAACTGTAGGTTACCTCCTCATCGTCGCTCATCGCTTAGTTAACTGGCATTAAGCTTTGGATGTTTTTTTCCAAAAGTTCAAAATCTTTAAGCACTTAAACAATACTTTTTAAGGACCATCATCTCATCAAGCAGGGTTATTTTCCTTGTCTCCAGTCTTTCTTCTTCTCCTTTTTACGAACTCTTTTCTTCACTCTAATTCCTCTGCCTTTTTAAACTCCAATATAATCTTGCATTTTTTGGGATTGCATATTATAAAATTTTTGCAAAAGTATAACTTCTTCTGAAAGCAGCTCTTTAACTGCAGGTTGGACTTTGTAACAAAGAATTCGTATAGCCAAAGTCTCATCAGCTCCCAAAATTTCTTGCTCCTTATTCTGCAAAGCATCCATTTTGCTCTCCAAAAATACTGTAGGCTGTTGTTGTTCTTTTCCTTCTCCCAGCTCTTCAGTCAATCCCCCACTGCTAGATTGCAACTCAGTATTTCCATGTATTTCATTGTTTCCAGCTTGAAAAGCTTGAAATAAAGTATCAATTTTTCCCAATAAAGCAGAGGTAATTGAGCTCAGAGCTTCCTCAAAATCAGACCATATGTGAGGGTTAATTAACCCTTCTTTACTTTCTTTGCTTTCAAAAAGACCAGCCATCTTGCCCCCCTTCTTCTTTCCCTTCCAAAAGGACAGGAAAAAAAAGTATATAAAAAAACCCCTTGCAATTTGTAATTTATATTACTGCTTCAATTATTATAATTACTTCCTTTCTTGGTAAATCCACTTTTCAGAATAGAGTTTTACGTTTCAAACAGGGGCTTATCAATAATTGCTTTTAACTTTCACTTCTTCATGCCCCGTTGAAACTCAAATGCCATCTTGCTTTCACTTTCTCTGCATAAGGAAAATCTTTTAAAGAAGGTAAATCTTTGGAGTTAAAAAAAAGAAAATACTTGCTGTTTTATTCTTGCTGCTTGTGCTCCGCCAGCTCGATTCAAAAATATTTATTTAAAGTTGGTTGCTGGGATGGCCACGACATCTAGCTCTGCAAAGCAGAGACATCCAGGGTCCGGAGTACTGACAGGCTTAGCGGGGAGCTCTCATCTTCGAGCGCCAGATTATGGGTAAAATCTGGCGCTCTTAGGGAGCTCTACCCCACCGTCTACTCACTTTCCCCCCTCTTACCAGGAGGAAAGTTTCCAAACCACAAGACAGCTGATAGTCGCTGTTCTTGCGGTTCTACGGAGCCCTGGGTTGGCGCTTCGAAAAGAAGCGTCCGGCAATGTCGCAATCCCACCAGAAGTTCCGAATTCATGTTCTACATTGACTGACTGATTATTTAAATTTATACCTCATTTTCATAAGACAATTAATAGTAAATAATGGTAACAAACATAAATAGTTTAAATTGCAAAGCAAAAACATAAACATGCTGGGTTGAAATCTGCCCCTCAAAGTTTTCTTTGGGGGAAAAAATCCACTGCATCCTCCTCTTTTCTTTCTGATTTTTTTTCAGATGAAATCAAACTATATTACAGCCATAATGCCAGGAAAATGCAAGATAAAGTCAACAAAATGAATATATAGAACATATATATGTATAAACACACAAAAGATTGACAGAAAAAAAATTAATAAATGTTCATATAAGATGTATGGCAAAGAATATACATTTAAATACAAGATAAAGAGTACATAACATAATATGCAAGTAAATAAATGAATGAGTCTGCAGTACAAGTAAAACAAATACAGAAAATCCTCAGTTAACAACCAGCTGTTCAGCAATGGTCCGAAGTTGTAATAATGCTGAAAGACTGGTACTTATGATCAGTGCTGGGATTCAAATAATTTAACAACCGGCTCTCTGCCCTAATGATTTCTTCCAACAACCAGTTTGCCAAACTGCTCAGAAAGTTAACAACCAGTTCTCCCGAAGTGGTGTGAACTGGCTGAATCCCACCACTGCTTATGACCTATCCTTGATGATCCAGCACCTTCAGCCATATGATCATGAGCCAGGCACTTGGAAACTGTTGCAACTACATTCCATGTCCATAATGGGGTGGGGTCACCATTTGTGATCTTCCCTGTCAGCTTCCCACAAGCAAAGTCAATGGGGAAGCCAGCAAGTAATATTGCAAATGTCCCCTGTAAGTTCCTTCCACCACTTTTCCTCTTGAAGAATCTGTTATTTACACTCCTTCCCACACTCACCTACACTTCTGTGGCACTGCATCACTCCTTTAAAGTTGGTTGAAACCAAAAGGAAATACATACAATTCAAGCAAAGATTGTACTGCTTGAATCATTTCAAAGAAACAATGGATAGAAGAAACAAATGGATGGAAACTAATCAAGGAGAGGAGCAACCTGGAATTAAGGAAAAACTTCATAATAGTGAGGACAAAAAGACTGGACAGTCACCTGTCTGATATGGTATTGGGTCTCCTGCTTGAGCAGGGAATTGGACTAGAAGACCTCCAAGCTCCCTTCCAGCTCTATTCTGATTGGTTTTTATGGTCAATTAAGATGGTGAAACAGTCTCAAGCACTACAAAGCAAAAGTATTGACCACAAAAGCATTATTAAGCTAAAATTTCTTCTGTCTGTCTTCTGCATGATATTTGCAAATGGTAAATAAATTAGAATATAATATAAGACTTTGTAACCCAGGGTTGTCTTCCTAACTTTTTGATGTTAATGTGACAAATAATTCCAAGGTGTGTGCTTTTTCTAGGTAATGATGAACCCAGCAGTGGCAAAAATCATATCTCGGCAATAATTTGCACAATGTTTTTTTCATCATGAAATAGAGATGAAAGTTTAAGTCAGAATATATACTCAAAAGTGGCATTAAAAACTTAAAAGGCAAGTTGTTACTTTTCCTTTTCTGAATAAGCCAATTCCCTCTTCTTATAACAGGCTATTAGGGACTGTTGGTTTCATAATACTTCATTGTAATATGAACTTCACTGATAAAATTGCAAAATGACCAGAGTTTAAAAGATCAGTTACATTTGCTTGCCTTGCTATTGCTAGCAAATTTTGAAAAGTGACCATCTTTAGTTCTGCTGAAAAGCAAAACACTTTGAGCCTTCTAATGGAAAAGACACCTTTAGTTATCAGCTATATTTTAGCTGTGGCTTTATCTATACAAAATGGTTTCTTTCTCTGCTAATTGAAGCATACAGCAGCAACCTGTCATAAAATACTAACAAAAAGTGAGATTTTTCTCTCTCTTTTTGTTATTTCTATTCTATTAAAATTGTTATTTCTATAGACCCAAGCGAGAGTTCAATCAGTCTGCACAAAACTTTGCGGATCTATTTGGGTCCCCAAAGTTACTCCTTTATTGTGTTATAATTGCCATCATCCACGCATCAAGTATAATGTTTTCATGAGAACATTTTTTTAATAAATCTGAAAAGCAAAAGATAAAACCACCTACACCACCAATAGGGAAAAAATCCATAAATAATGACTATAAAGTGAAGAAAGAAAACCTAATACATTATAGAGATTGAAAACAATATGAAAAAGGAAAAAAAGAAGCGAGTCAGCAGAAAAGGGAATATATAATGAAGACAGATAACAATATGAAATTAATTCAGTCCTTAAGCTCATCATTAAATATGGACCATATGTTAAGATACTTTTTATATATGTATATATAATCTATATGTATATGTATATTAACATTTTCTCACTTTGAGAGCATAGAGACTTTTCAAAACTTGAGTTTTTGTGTTGCTTTTTCTAACATCATCATGTGAGCTTTATCAGATCATGAAAAATACGGTATGCATTTTATTTTTCTGTCTAGTCTAGTGCTGTCTACTCTGACTGGCAAGTTGCTGATTTTTAGCAGAGTATTCCACAGGTACACCAACCCACTCAATGTATTTGCTTTACCTAATAGGTCATTATTGTGAACATGAATGATGAAGTAATATTTCTAAAATGCTTAAGAAAATCCCAAAAGAATTTGAACAGGTGCATAAAAGCAAAAATATTTTTACATACTGAACTTTTGAATAACTTATTAGAAATGTTTTTTTTTTACAAATGCAGGGGAGAGTCATATCAAAATTATACCACAACAGCCATTTAGAAAAATTAGTGAAAGGTGTGTTATATATATTCTTCTGGAATTTTCAGTAAGTAAAAAATGAGGCATGTTGGTGAAGAAAGAAAACCTAATACATTATGGAGATTGAAAACAATGTGAAAAAAGAAAAAAAAGAAGCGAATCAGCAGAAAAAAGTATTTATAATAAAGACAGATAATGATATGAATTTAATTCAGTTCTTAAGCTCATCATTAAATCTGGACCATATGTTAAGGTACTGTTTATATGTGTCTGTATAATTTAAAATTATATGTATATTAAAATTTTCTCTCTTTGAGAGCATAGAGACTTTTCAAAACTTAAGTACTAAATCTGTTTGATAAAATCAGTATATTACATAAGTTTGGTTCAATGTTTAGGTCTTCAGACTAGAACTCATGATACTGTGAGTTATAGTTCTGCTTTAAGCATGAAGTCACCTATGTAATCTTGGATCAGTCACTTTCTCTAAGTCCTAGGAAAGAAGTAATGCAAACAATTTCTGAAAAGAAAAGAAAAAAAAACTTGCCAAGAAGACTACAGGGACTTCTCTCGGCAGTTTCTGAGAATTGGACACAATTGAACAGATATTTAAAAAGAAAAAAAACCCCATAAAATTATCCTCTTTCTTCCAAACTTAAAACCAAAGCTCTTCGGGAGATGACAAATTTCATGGTTTTGGAAATAAGGTTTGATATTACATTGCGATGCTTAACTATATTTTTTTCTAAAATTATATTGACATATATAGTAATTTGAAACCAAAGCAAGGGGGACAAGACCAAATCGTATGATCAAATTAGACCAAATCAAAGCCAACTTTAATGTTTTTTATATTGACATCTAATCCCCTTTTAAATATTATTTGAGAGAGAAACATGACAGAATATTTTCTTATTTTTAAATCTTAAAAAGTGTACTTTAAAAAACTTAATACCAAGACTCATTAATTCCTTAAGACTGGATATTCTAATTATTAATTCTATAATTCAGATATATAGATAATTTTAATTCCAGTTTATCTGTGGCAATATCCATAAAATCACTCGGCAGATGTTGCCAAATGTCTATTTTTTATAAATCCAGATTGAAATAGATGAATTATAGATAGCATTACTTTCTGTAGTTTCTAGCTAGTATTCAGTAAATATTATAGTGTCCATATTAAACATTTTGTGGTGTTTTTCTGAATATTTAATGTTACTATATTACATCTTTTTATATATTTATTTTCTAAAATTTGGATAAACCTCCAACAATAAGTGTTATAGAGTCTATGGACATTCTTACCATTTAATAGAAAATTTGTCTGGTCCTGGACCTTTCATAGTTTTTGATGTCTTTGTGATCTCTTGTAATTAGTTCTCTGAATTTATTTTTATTTATTTTTGTCCTCATGAGAATTTTTTTCCATTTCATTATGTCCCAGATAATTGATAACTGATAGATTCTATCTTGGTTCATTACTAATGTGAATTCCAAATATAAAATTCCACTGTTTTTGTTATTTCAAACTATAAGAAATAACTTTCCAGCTTTTTCTCTTGATTCTCAATATTTCTAAGAAATAGGTTTCAGATAATAGTCAAATTATTCTCAATATAGAAGCTCCAATTTTCACATTGCTACTATAAATGTTTGCTATGGTTTGCTATGAGATTTCTAGCATAAAATAAAAATCAATCTTTAATCATCTTTTCCAACTTTATAGGATCCACTTCTTCCTCCTCCCCTCCCCCCTCCTCCTCCTCCTCCTCTTCTTCTTCTTCTTCCTCCTCCTCCTCTCCTCCTCCTCCTCAAATTTTCTTTCTGATTATTTTTTTAGTTGAAATCAAACTATATTACAGTCATAATCCCAGGAAAAAGCAAGATGAAGTCTACAAAATGAATATATAGAACATATGCACGTATAAACACACAACAGATTGACACCAAAAAATTAATAAATGTTAAAATAAGATGATTTCTTCTTCTTCTTCTTCTTCTTCTTCTTCTTCTTCTTCTTCTTCTTCTTCTTCTTCTTCTTCTTCTTCTTCTTCTTCTTCTTCTTCTTCAATAGTATTTATAGGTCTGGCTCTTGTGTGTATCAAGATTGAGTGGTAGATCAAGAAGGAAACCGATTGCTTTCTATTTCCCATTCACTTTTGCTACTAGGTCAACTGAAGCACCACTACTATGTTTACCTGTGTAGCCTCAATTTCAATTATTGGTGATTTATGCTGTTTGCCCAAGAGAGGGAAACCACACAAAAGTAAACCTTGCTGGTGGTCATTAACTAGACAAGCATTGAATTGCCACTTGATCCATCCTCCTACCTACTATAGATTTACGGAGTAGGCAACCTTTTGGTGTCTGGAAGCTGCATTTCACATTCTTATGGGAATCTGAGGTGGGTAAGGGAATCATGTGAAATTGGATAGGGTTGACTGTTTTTTTTTTTTTTTTTTGTTCAGTTCCTAGTGAAGCTGCAGGGGAGGAAATTAAGCCCTTTATAAAACTTACACTGGCGCTTTCATCAATTTCTTCCTGAATGTGATGGAAAATTGGCATTCAATTTTCAGCCATAGTCATCAAAGAAGGCTCAGGGGGCCTCAGAGAATGGGCTTGAAAATTTTCCCCATAGATGAGAAGAAATGACTCTCTGTTGCAAAATAATATTCTTTCTTGTGTAATGCTACTGTAAATCTGAGAATGCCTACATAGCTGCTTGCTACAGCAGCAAAATGAAATTGAACAGCTCACTTTTTATCTTTCAACTCAATTTCTTTCCCTTGCAAGTAGCAAGGCAAAGTGTTACATGGGTTAATGGGTAGACCTTAGAATAAGCTGACCGTATCTGTCTTGATCTATGTGAGTTCCTGCTTACTTGTGAAACGTTTTCAGATTTGCATTCAATGGATATCATTATTCCTTCCTCTGAAAGACTGCATTGTCCTTGTCCATTGTCCTTCATCCTACTCATTTAGCTCTGAAGTGCGCAATTCAACAGAAATGTTCCATTATGGCAAGATAATTCATCTGCCCACCTATGAAAGTATTCCATTCCTCCTAATGGAACTTGATGCATTGCTATTTAATTGGCAGCTTAGTAATTACTGTTTTGTTAGTTCACTGAAGTTGGAATACATGACCAGTTTGCAGTCCAATAGTACTGGAGCTAAACAAACTCATAATAAAATTGCATGCGGCATCTTCCCTCCAAGTTCATGTTCTCCAAAAGTGTGCTTTGGATATGGAGTTCCACAAATTATAGCCGTATGATTTCCTTCACCTCTAATATGGAACAATTCTTTGGGGCCTCTTTACTGCCTGGCAACCCACATATACAGTTCCTGGCTCTATGTTCATTGCTTTGATGTCAAGTGCAATTATGTCAAAGGTTATTCTTCCACTTGGTAGGAAAATATTTCTAACAGGACACACTTGGAAATTAGATTAGATTCCTACTGCTGTAACATATCAAATAGGGGATGACTCTGAAGATAAAGTTTCTTGTAGTTGGTGCCCTCATTTTGCAAGTAAACTTTTTCAGTTTTTTCTAACTGGAAGTGGTAGTGTAGTGTTAATAGCTTCACTTTTCCTGGTGATTTTTTTTAAAAAGAAAAATGTATCTCTTTCGAGTTCATTATTGCATATCCTTTTGCATTTGGAATACAACAGTATAGGGTCTCAGGACTGCATCACGTTCTAAGATTCAGATTGCGTATTTTGCTATCTTTGCTCAAAAACTGTGGAAATAACTCACACTTGCATATGGTGCATTAGGTTGCTAATCACACATTGATTTGCAGCAAAAAAAGTAAAGAAAAGGAGGGAGGGAGGGAGGGAGGGAGGGAGGCAGAGGTAATTCAGTTGTTTCTGGAGGAAAAAAGTATTCTTTGTAAAGATTAGGAAATAAGAAATTTGAGGAAACTCTCAATCCAGTTTTACAAAGGAAAAATGCTTGTGTAACAACCCAGAACCAGGGATGGGTTCTACTTACCTTTACTACTGGTTTGCAACAGGGCCGTGTGCGCACTTCTGCACATGTGCAGAAACTTCCTGACATTGGGGTCAGTGGGCGGAGCCTCCTGCCGGTTTTACTACCGGTTCTATAGAACCGGTCCAAACCGGGGGCAACCCACCACTGCCCAGAACCCTAATCTAAAGATGTTCTTAAGATAAATTAGGGCATACAAACCCTTTGCTAGACCAATTCTTGAATACAGTTTTTCTGCCTGGAATTCTCACTGTATATCAGACATTAATACAACTGAGCGAGTGCAGAGGTATTTCACGAGAAGAGTACTCTACTCCTCTGCTCAGAATAGAATATCTTATGCCACCAGGCTTGAAATTTTGGGCTTAGACAATTTAGAATTATGCTGTCTTCGGTCTGACCTAAGCGTAGTACATAAAATTATCTGCTACAACATCCTACCTTTCAATGACTACTTCAGCTTCAACTGCAATAATACACAAGCACACAATAGATACAAACTTAAGGTAAACCACTCCAAACTCGATTGCAGAAAATATAACTTCAGTTAACAGAGTGGTCAATGCCTGCAATGCACTATCTGACTCAGTGGTTACATCCTCAAACCCCCATAACTTTAACCTTAAACTGCCTACTGTTGATCTCACTAAGAGGTCTGTAAGGGGCATGTATAAGTGCATCAATGTGCCTACCGTCCCTGTTCTACTGTCCCCATTTCGTTACTTAGATTTAGAAGCTAAGCATATTAGGCCTAGTTAACATTTGATAGGAACCCAAACATTTCAGGGTAATTTTAAGGTATGGTCTCATATGTCCTGTTCTGGAAGAAAACAATGACAAACCACATCTGTAAGTTGTCTTACAGAACTGATAGATTTAAAAATTAAAAGCAGAAGAAATAGGATAGAGGTTGGTTACACCAGTACATTTAGTAGTAAATGTTCTCCTGCTAGAGTTAGAAGTAGTCATTGCACACAAGCTGCCTTGTAGAATCTTGATTTTAGAAGTAAATGCTTGAATGGGCATAAAAATATCAAGTCATTTTTTTTCCTCCTTCGATTACTGCTTTAGCAATGATATTGGCCACAAAAATGAAGGTGTACTGAGGTGGGATTTTTTTTGTTTTTGTTTTTTATCATAGAACTCTAAATGTCTAGCTAAAATAGATATGAAGATGTAATTGGGAAGCATCTTATTAATTATAGGTTTTGTATCCATTGACGAAATGATTACCCCCCATAATAATAATAATAATAATAATAATAATAATAATAATAATAATATGTAGGATGTGTTTATTGTTTAGCCTGGTTAAAAAAAAAAGCAGCAGACAAGCCACATATGAATGGAACCAGATTTCATGTTATGCAGATATTTTATCCAAACATAAATTATTTCTTAATACAGACATTGTTGTCAAAGCAGTCAGGATTCTGGTCCTGAAAATAAGGATTTAGTACCAGATTAGAAAGAAGAACATGGTCAGGAGGAACAATATATTCTAGACCATTTCTGAAACCAAAACAATATACAGTCTGCTTGAACGAAGGGAAGAAAAATAACAAAAACTCTCTCTCTCTGTGTGTGCATGTGCACCTTCTACTAGGGTTGACTAGTAGAAATCCTGGACTAGTCCCTGCATTTTCTTGGCCAGATTTTCAAAGTGGTTTGCCATTGCCTCTTTCTTAGGGCTAAGAGAAGTGAAGGGCCTAAGGTCACCTAAAGTTCCTCAGCTGACTTTGTGCCTATGGCATGATTAGAACTCAATTTCTACATAAAATTAGTTCTCTAGGTAATGCCTTTTGCTTAACAGTAATAGATGAAGAGTTCTGTTAATTGTTGATATTTTTTGCTGCTTTACTAAGCATAGGATTGGGCCCCTATGAGATCTTCCATAAAGACTTATGACTGCATGACTGTAACTTTGTTGCTTGTATCCTTACGATTTATATTGATATTGATTGTTTCCTGATTGCTTATTTGTACCCTATGACTATCATTAAGTGTTGTACCTTATGATTCTTGATGAATGTATCTTGTCTTTTTATGTACACTGAGAGCATATGCACCAAAGACAAATTTCTTGTGTGTCCAATCACACTTGGCCAATAAAGAATTCTATCTATCTAGAACAAATCAGAAGGAAAAAAATTAGAGAGATATATCTGTTTGCCATTCCCTGACATATACAGATTATGTTGAAAATGTACAAATGCATTTTTATTTTATAAAGTGTTCTTCTTGGATGCAGTTAGTAAAGTACATTCTATAAAATTATGTTTTATATATGAAGACATTTTACTGCATAATAAATTATATTACTGAAAACAAAATCAAATAAACGCTACATACTGTATTAACAATGATCCATTTTCCTGGATAATCATTTAATTATTCCAGCTGTTTATTTCCTGGCATTGCTAAGTAGCCTCTAATGTTTATCTAAAAATGGTATGAATATATCTATGTTTGTATGCATTCTAAATAGTTTACATCAGCAACAAATAGTTCTATGAAAAGATATTTGCCCCTATTTGGATTTGCTGATGTCTTGCATTTCTGCCATTGAATGTTATGAAAGCTTCATACAGGGTCTACTGCCATATAAAAAGAATGTAATTTTTTAAAAAAAAAATAATAATACATCTTTTTTTGTGTGTTTGAAATTATTTTTTTCTTCATAGCCCTAGAACAGCGATGGCTAACCTTTTTGCCATCGCGTGCCAAAAGCGGGGGGGGAGTGGGGGGGTCATGGGTACGGGTGCCCACATCCATCATTCAATGCGCCCCAACTTCCCACGCATGCGCACATGACTCCCACACACTTCCCCCTGTTTTGGCACGCGATGGCACGGTGGGCCTGGTATGCCCATTTTTCCTCCTTCCCAGGCTCCAGAGGCTTTCTAGGAGCCTGGGGAGGGCAAAAACAGCCTTCCCCATCCCCCTGGAGGCCTTCCGGAGGCCAGAAACAGCCAGTTTCCCGACTTACAGTGGGACCAGAAGGCCTGAAAATCAGTTGGCCAGGGCGTGCATGCACGCTGGAGCTGAGCTAGGGCAACACTTGCATGCCCACCAATATGGCTCTGCATGCCACCTGTGGCACCCGTGCCATAGGTTCGCCACCATGGCCCTAGAATATGCAATGTAAGAATTGAGAGGAAAAAAATGGAGTTGCCTCCTGAATTCAGTGCATTTCCTTAAAGCAGGGGTCTGCAACCTTAAACAGTCAAAGAGCCATCTGGACCGGTTTCCCACAGAAAAGAAAACACCGGGAGCCGCAAAACCTTTCCTGTGCCTGACTATTTCTTGAGCAGCCACAAAACTAGCATATGTAGTTGAATTAAATGTTCTGTTTTCTTCTGAAACTTTTCTTTTCTTGGATTTCTCCATGGTTGGCCTACCGGGGGTTGAAAAACTCAATAAATTGTGTGCCGGCGGGTGTCGCACATTGGCTGTTGTAACACATATTTTGAGTAACAGGGAGCCGCAGCAGAGGGATGAAAGAGCCACATGCGGCTCCAGAGCCGCAGGTTGCTGACCCCTGCCTTAAAAACAATATTTCTGAAACTTGGCAATTTTATGAACATGGACTTCAACTCCTTGAATTCCCTGCCAGAATGCTGTCTAGGGGGTTCTGGGAGTTGAAGTCCATGTGTCATAAAGTTGCCAAGTTTGAGAAACAGCAAATAAAGGGAACAATTTGGGACAATTGTTTGAATAGTTAACTAATTATTTCCCCCTTTTTTTAAAAAAAAATCAGTGCTGTTTCACCAATTTTCCAGTCAAATGATGTAGAAAAGTATATGATTGTCCTTTGGCAGTTGAGGGCCAAAACCACAGGTGACTAGGAGAATGATGACATTCTGATGGATCCTGATAGGTTCCAGATGGAGCTTGGGCCATTTCCTGAGGCTCTGACTCATGACTCAGCTGAGGAGCTGGTGGCCGCCTGGGATAGGGCGGCTGCTGGTGCTTGGACCGAGTCATGCCTTTGCGGCCTCTGACCCATTGCCGAGTCTATCTAGCTCCTTGGATCTCTGAGGAGCTGAGGGAGATGAAGCACCGGAAAAGATGCCTAGAGAGCAGTTGGAGGTCTAGCCATTCCAAATCCAACCGAACATGGGTAAGAGCTCATATTAAAACTTACATAGTGGCGATAAAAGCGTCAAAGTTTATTTTTCCGCTCTTATTGCATCGGCAGATATTGCCCAGCCGCTCTGTTTAGGGTGACCCGCTCCCTCCTCCATCCAGGAGTGTGGGAGGACCCCTTGCAGGGTCGTGCTGAGGATTTTGTTCAGTATCTGCATGATAAAATCACTCAGATTCGGGAAGGCCTGGTCTCTGACTGGGTAGGTACAGATGGGATGATGGAGGCCGGTCTTGAGAATGTCATTTGGGAGGAGTTCGATCCTGTTGCTCCCGAGGACGTGGACAGGATACTCGGGCGGCTGAATGCGACCACATGTTTATTGGACCCATGTCCCTCCTGGCTAGTACTGGCCTCCAGGGGATTATCAATGCTTCCTTGGGTGAGGGTGTCTTGCCACTCGACTTGAAAGAGGTGGTGGTGAGGCCCTTCCTCAAGAAGCCTGCCCTGGATCCGGCTGTTTTGGCTAATTATTGTTCGGTCTCCAACCTTTCCTTTGTGGCGAAGGTTGTTGAGAGTGTGGTGGCACGACAGCTTCCCAGGTACCTGGATGAAGCTGTCTATCTGGACCTGCACCAGTCCGGCTTCCAGCCAGGGCACAGCACGGAATCGGCATTGGTTGTGTTGGTGGGTGATCTCTGGAGGGCTCAGGATAGGGGTTGTTCTTCTATCCTGGTCCTATTAGACCTCTCAGTGGCTTTTGATACCATCGACCATGGTATCATGCTGTGCCGGTTGGAGGGGTTGGGAGTGGGGGGCACCATTTTATGGTGGTTCTCCTCCTATCTCTCCGACTGGACGCAGTCGGTGTTGGCAGGGGGGCAGAGGTCGACCCCAAGGCACCTTGTGTGTGGGGTGCCACAGGGATTGGTCCTCTCGCCCCTTCTGTTCAACATTTATGGGAAGTCGCTGGGCGAGATCATCCATGCTTTGGGGTGGAATTCCATCAGTACGCTGATGATACTCAGCTGTACATTTCCACCCCAGGCCATCCCAACGATGCCCTTAAAGTGATGTCCCAGTGCTTGGAGGCCGTCCGGATCTGGATGGGGAATAACAGGCTCCGACTCAACCCTTCCAAGACCGAGTGGCTGTGGCTTCCGGCGTCCCGATATAGCCAGCTGGTGCCATCGCTGGCTATTGGGGGTGAGTTATTGGCCCCCACGGAGAGGGCTCACAACTTGGGTGTCCTCCTGGATGCATGGCTGTCTTTAGAAGAGCATATGACGGCTGTGGCCAGGGAGGCTTTTTATCAGGTTCACCTGATTCGCCAGTTGCGTCCCTTTCTGGATCAGGACTCCTTATGCATGGTCACTCAGGCAGTTGCCACCTCCCACCTGGACTACTGTAATGCTCTCTACTTGGGGCTCCCCTTGAGGTGCACCCGGAGGCTCCAACTGGTGCAGAATGCGGCCATGAGGGGGATTGTGGGAGCGATGGGGCGCTTCCATGTGACACCTCTCCTGCGTGAGATGCATTGGTTCCCGGTGGACTTCCGGGTGTGCTTCAAGGTGTTGGTTACCACCTTTAAAGCGCTTCATGGCATTGGACCTGGGTACTTGCGGGACCGCCTTCTGCCACCAATAGCCTCCTACCGGCCAATATGCTCCCACAGAGAGGGACTCCTCAGGGTGCCGTCAGCCAGGCAGTGTTGGCTGGTGACCCCCACGGGGAGGGCCTTCTCTGTGGCAGCACCTGCCTTCTGGAACGACTTGCCTCCAGAGATTCGAAGGATATCAGATCTCCGGGCCTTTCGCCGTGCCCTAAAAACTTTTCTTTTCCAACAAGCAGGGCTGGCATAACCCCCCCACTTTTTTTTGAGGTATTAGACTTTTAACTGTAAAATGGGTTTTAATTGGAAGATCTTAAACATTTTCGGCCAAAGTGTATAATTCTTTTAAATTTTTAAAAATTTTGTATTGGTATGTTTTTTACTTGGCTGTGCACTGCCCTGAGTCCAGTAGGAGAAGGGCGGTATATAAATTTAATAAATAAATAAATAAATAAATAAATAAATAAATAAATAAATATTGAAATTGTACTTACTGGGGCTGGCAGAAAGCAAAGGAAGAAATAGGAAGCTCAGAAACAAAGACAATAGTTATATAAAAATGATCCTGCTGGTTTTGAGTCAACAAAGTTTAGGTTATCAAACAAGAATGTTACTGATTTTCCTCTTCTAACAATTAATAATAATAATAATAATAATAATAATAATAATAATAATAATAATTTTATTTCTATACTGCCCTTCTCCCGAAGGACTCAATTAGAGTAAAAGGGAAGTCTAAAATATACCAGAGGGAAATCTAAGGGGCAGTCCTTTCTCAACAAAGTGCTAAGCTTTGTTTGCAGCCATCTGAAAGTACTTTAGATCAAATAGGAGAAGCACTTGAGCAATATAGGGAGGATAATATCCAATTTGCATGGTGTAGCTTTCGTGGTAAGTGGAGGATCAATACATAGTTGCCAAACAGTTCTGATGATAGGGTAAAGTGGTAGTTTTGAATTTGCTTATAGTCATCATTCGGAGAAGATTTGGGACAATACTCAATTTTCCTAGTGTAATTTCTGGAGCAACCTTCTGAACAGATAAATCAGAAGTGGGATTTTTCAGGCTACAAGAGTGCCATTAGATTTGATGAAAATCACACACTGCATTCCACAAGAACTACCTTATTTAGATAGTCAAGCATGAGAATAGCAATGCCATCATTTGCTGATGCTTTCCTGCCTTCGGCCTTGGACAACTGGCCATCAGTGAGCGAAGCATCAATTCTGTTTTATAGAGAGAGTACTACAGAAAATTGTTAGGCTATCATCTGAAGGGAATTATTTAGTAAAATACAAAATGGCCTATAAGAGAATGTATGAATTCATTCCTCCCCCCCTCATTTTTTTGTAATGATGAAGTATGAAGTAAAAATGTTGTGGCTCCATATTCTAAAAAAATCTTTAAAAGTTACTGAGCTGCAGAAATATATCATGGAGTGATGGACCAGAATTCCTACCAAGTGATATGAGAAAGTTTGGTGTTTTTCACTCAAAGTTCTGAGGAGGAATATAAGGAGGAAAAATGAACATACTTGCTACACCTGCTAATAACTTCTTAAGAAGTTGCTTCTTTTCCTAGTCTTCTATGGCAACCACATAGTCCCAGGAAAATCAATATCTGATTTGAGAAAACATTAACAAGAAAGTAATAAGGTCCAATAATCTTATTGTATCTGATTGATACCTCATTTCTGAGCCCAGTCACATCTCTTAAGCCATTAGCCTCAGCTTTCAAATTCATGATTATTTTAAGAACTTTCTGAAAATGTGACATGGCCTTAATTTTTGTTACTGAGTTTTTGGGGAAAACATGAATATCATATGTGGATATTTTGTTGTGAAAGGTATTTAAACCTGCTGGTGAATTAATTTGCATAATTCATTGAATTAAAATTATGTAAGTGTAATTGTGATTGACATCTAATGAAGGAAGGAAAATATCAGTTTAACTAGTAAAAGATGTATTACATACAATGCCATTTTTTTCTCAAATACTGTATTTTTTTTTAGAGGAAAAGGATGATCCACTAGAGTTTTTGTCTCTAGTTGTTAATAGGTTCATAAAGTAGATGCAGAAAGCTGTTGCAACAATAGTTGAATTCCTTCTCTGTTGTGTAATTTGCACAATTACACAAAAGTTCCTTCTCTTTTGTGTAATTTGCTATAGATTCACCCTTAACTAGAATTGTCTAGTTTTCTTTCCCAGATTGAGAATTCGATAGATTCCAACTCTTTCATATGTTAGTAATCACAAATATATTAACTACCTTTTCTGGTAGATTTTTCTTTCTTTATATAAGAAAAACTGGTGAAAAACAAAGAGTCTTCCACACCATTGGTGTTACAGAAAATGTTCCAGAAAAAAAGTTTCAGTTTATAATAGCAACAATTAATTATTATTTAATTGAAATATTGAGTTAATTTTTACCTGAACATAACATCTTATAGAAATGTTGGACCTCCATAATTCCCATAATTTATTTATTTTATTTTTTATTTATTTAGATTTATATACTGCCCTTCTCCCCGAGGGGACTCAGAGCGGTGAACAGCCAAAAGTTAAAAAACATACATACAAAATTTAAAAGCCAAATAAAACCAAATTAAACAATGGCCCCAATTATTTAAAATCCCAATTATAAAATATTAAAACCCCAAATATTACAATATTTACAGTTTAAAATTTTTAAATTATTTTTATAAAAGAAGGGGGAAAAGGGAAGAATTAGGCCAGGCCTGCCTGGTGAAACAGGAAAGTTTTTAGCTCACGGCGGAAGGCACGAAGATCCAGGATCCTCCGTAACTCCAAGGGGAGCTCGTTCTAGATAGTGGGTGCCCCCATAGAGAAGGCTCTCCCCCTGGGAGCCGCCAGCCGACATTGTTTGGCTGACGGCACCTGGAGGAGCCCCTCTCTATGGGAGCGTACCGGTCGGTGGGAGGCTATTGGTGGTAGTAGGCGGTCCCGTAAGTACCCGGGTCCTAAGCCATGGAGCGCTTTAAAGGTGGTAACCAACACCTTGAAGCGCACCCAGAAGACCACCAGGAGCCAGTACAGCTCGTGCAGGAGAGGAGTAATATGGGAGCACCATGTCGCTCCCATCACCACCCGCGCGGCCGCACTCTGCGCCAGTTGGAGCCTCTGGGTGCTCCTCAAGGGGAGCCCCATGTAGAGAGCATTACAATAGTCCAGGCGAGAGGTGACGAGGGCGTGAGTGACCGTGTGTAATGAGTCCCGATCCAGAAAGGGATGCAACTGGCGAATCAGGCGAACCTGATGAAAAATCCTCCCGGTCATGGCCGTCAAATGCTCTTCTAAAGACAGCCGTGAATCCAGGAGGACGCCCAAGTTGCGCGCCCTCTCTGCGGGGGCCAATGATTCGCCCCCGATAGTCAGCGATGGCACCAGCTGACTATATCGGGACATTGGAAACCACAGCCACTCGGTCTTGGATGGATTGAGTCTGAGCCTGTTCCTCCCCATCCAGATCCGCACAGCCTCCAGGCACCGGGACATCACTTCAAGGGCATTGTTGGGGTGGTTAAATACGATGCACAGTTTTGCACATTCCAGGATGGGAGGAATGCATTTTAACATGGACATGAGGGAGGAAGGAAGGAAGGAAGGAAGGAAGGAAGGAAGGAAGGAAGGAAGGAAGGAAGGAAGGAAGGAAGGAAAGAAGGAAGGGAAGGAAGGATTTTAATTCAGAATGTATAAAAATTCTGCGATGTGTCATAGGTCAGCTGGGGGTACAGTCACTTTCAGCCATAGAAAATGGCAAACCATTTCTGAAAAACTGTGCCAAGAAAACTTTTCTTTCTTGGGGACTTCTCTAGGCAGTCTCTGGAAATTGGGCATGATTAAAAGACAACAAGCACAATAACAAAAATCAAATATCAGCATTTTAAAATATAATCATCAACAACAAGAACAATAAATCAACAAGGCTGAGTGGTTGTGGTTGTTGGGTCACCCTGGGTCAGGGTCACTTCCATCATTGGTCTTGGATGGAGAAGCACTTCCCCAATGTAGACTGGTGCACTTGAGAACCCACAGCTCCTGCTCAAACATCTTTGCACAAATCCATCTTCTTGCTAGTTTTATCACTTCTTCAACCAGGAGGATCTTTGATCAGTTACTCATCTCCTAGTCACACCACAACTGAATTATTGCAATGGACTTTACATACAGTAAGGCTATCCTTGAAGACCATCTGGAAGGCACAGCTGGTATCAAGCAGTAATGGGCCGCTTCCTAGCGTGTGCACATGCCACTACTGCTAAATGAACTGCTTTGGTTGCTGGTCAGCTTCTGAGTGCAATTCAAAGTCATAACCTCTAATGGCATTGAACCTAGCTGCCTGAGGGACAATCTGTTTCCAACTGTTTCTGCCCACCCTGTACATTCACTCCTTATGAAACATTATCATGTGATAACACATAAGCAATTTTTGAAACCCTAATCAGTTATGTGTGCCACAGTTGGATTGTGATAGATTGGTCCTTTTGTTTTTCGCAGAAGTGAGGGGTGAGGTAGAGAAAATAGGTACATTAAGTTCCTGTGATACATCAGTGGGTGATATACTGCTGAAAATGATAATTGGTAAAATGTAATGTTGTTGGCAACTTCTTATCTGCAGCTGTATGTGTACATTTCCAACATGACCGATCAGATGAACTTCCAAGTAAATGGAGGGATATGTATCATTGCTGATTTGATCACTATCCTGTCACAAAGTTTCCTTTGTTTACTTTAAGTCCAAAAACCATTTAATTCACATCTCTCCATCAAACATTAATCTCTTGGACATTAATTGCCTACTTAATAACTCTAAACTGCTAATTAAACCATTAGACTGTTAACTAGTGTTAGTGCCTTTGGTTTTTACCGTAGTGAAAAGTCTTTATGGAAGATTATGTTGGAAAATTCCATTCTATTTTATGCTTCAAAGAATACAACTGTATTGTTCAGCACACTTTTACTTTTGTGAATGAGTGAGGGAGATGTTTGGGAGATATTTGAAGAATAAACTAGCAGTATCATTCATGTGAAAGGCATTTAGTAACCTGTTTTATATGCACAGGATGATACCCTGTTTTCCCCAAAATAAGACATCCCCTGATAATAAACCTAATTGGGCTTTTGAGCGCATGGCAATAAGGCCAAGCACTTATTTCAGGGTTCAAAAAAATATAAGACAGGGTCTTATTTTCGGGAAAATATGGTATAAGAGAATGTTCCTCTCATGTTCTTTTATTCATGTAAGTTTTGAGGAAGTGGAGATTTCACTCACATTGTCTGAATCAAAAATTAGCCTGATATACCACAGTATATGTGTGATGCAAGTACAGCAAACAATATCAGTTCCTCAGGAATTGATAAAATTCCAATAGTTTTAGCTACAGTGACTAATGCTGCACTAGGATTGATTCAATAATTTTTATTTTATATCCTTTTATTCAGGTTAAATAATAATATAATGAGCTCTAAGCTAAAACTTCACACAGGTTCAACAAAGTAAAGTTGTGATCAGTTACCTGACAAATTGATTTGAGAAATCACACAATGATTTGTTTTATACATCTGACTTGTACTGTCTGTTCTTAATGCATAGTCTGATGGAGATTTCAAACGTATCTTACTGGCAAAAAAGGTGTTATGGTATGTCCTCTCCATCAGAGGTGAAATCCAAATTTTTTTACTATTGTTCTGTGGGTGTGGCTTGGTGGGTGTGGTGTGGCTTGGTGAGTGTGGCTTGATGGGTGTGACAGGGGAAGGATACTGCAAAATCTCCATTCCCACCCCACTCTGGGGCCAGCCAGAGGTGGTATTTGCTGGTTCTCCAAACTACTCAAAATTTTTGCTGCTGGTTCTCCGAACTGCTCAAAATTTCCACTATCGTTCTCCAGAACCTGTCAGAACCTGCTGGATTTAACCCCTGTTCTCCATCCTCACATAGGGATCTAGTAACAAAAGAAAAAAATTATCATGCTGTAGGACTTACCATGTATCATTCTTCAATGTTTTTTACACAAGCATTATCATACTCACTATGCTAGATCTGTGAACAATTTGAAGAGTTCCGTTATAAACACCTACCACATTCTAGAAAATATTGAGTGACTTGCTCCTCAATTCTTCTGGAGCCACTAAAAATTGTCATATGTTTTAAAAAAATCTTAAATCTTTTTTTCCATGTACATCTGGAGGTGAGGCTGTTTTAAGATTGATGGTAATATGTGCCTCTTTTACTAAAAGTTCATACACTCTTATCTATAACTTATACATACAATGTATCCATTGCTAACGGTAAATAAATTGAACTAGTATATGTGTATACTAAAGTGCACACATTTAGCTTCTAGGATGTATAAACAGGGTGAAGCTTTCACAGCTGGAGTGTACCAGTTTTAAAACCTTAAGTATTAATTATTTTAAAAAATTATTTGCTTAGTCTTTGTCTTGATTAGAAGGCAATCTGCTGACTAGAATTAATGACTCAATTCAAAAAAATAAAAAAAAACCTACCCTAAAACTATATTAAAAAGTAGGGAATGTGGCAGGATGAGTTGGCATCACTGAGACTACATTGTATCTCAAGGTTGGATAATTGTCTACATCCCAAAAGGATGAAAAGTATCATGCAGGTAATTAGAAAGTTGTTAGAATACCTGTAAGCAAACAAATTTACCTTCTAGAGTAAAATTTATAAGGAGAATTGTCAAGCGAATGAATTTTTTGCTTGGTGCTTCTATATAGATTGAATGTGCTTTTCATGGATCGAACAAACAGAGTGACCAAAGGCACTGAAGACAAAAAGAAGAGAAGGCAACTGAGCTGAGCAAGGGAATCACTGGAGGAAGGAAGAATGAATGACAGATTGCCCCCTCACCCAAACGTATGGGGAGGGGTGCGAATCACCAAGCTAGGATTGCCAAGTCTAGTCAGAGGTTACATAAGTAGATGGGAATTGTAGCACCCTAGAGTCATCGCACAGAAGAGGTGCCATGCCTCAATTCATATTTTCAAATTTAGCCTTGCCAGCAAAATTATAAGTGGGATTTTTATCTATATGTCTGTGTATGAGAGAGGGAAGGATTTAATGCTTTAGTTCAGAAAGTGAACAATAAAAGCTGCATTTATTTCTATGTATCTGTAATTACTGGATAAATAAGGACACATAGCACTGAAATTATTATCAAGAATCTCTTTGCAGATCCCCATTTTGCAATATTTTTTTAATGCAACTATTTATGTCTTATATGCACACAACCTATTTATAGCTTTATTTTTTTTAAAAAAAGTTATATAAGATAGATTCAATATGCATTCAATTTGCTGAGCTTAACTTGGAATACTTTGAGGTAAAGTCTACCTTGCCTGATGTTACCAATGATGACTTTCTGGAAAAGATAAGATGGATTCAGTTTAAGGTAGACCAGAGGCTATTTCTGACATCCTTGTTAGATGGACAGATGATGCAACAGTAAGTTAAATGAAGTTCTCATAGCCTGAAGTGATATTTAACCGAAATCAATACAGAGTTCACATGAGCTGAGTGTCCTTCAGGAACAGTTTTAAGGGTATTACCTATTACTTTGGGAACATTCTCTGTAGGTTGTCTTTTTCTTTTCTTTTCTTTTCTCTCTCTCTTTCTCTCTTTCTTTGTGCTAAAGTAAAAATTAATGTTCATCATTTAGCATTTTAAATCCTTTGTCAAACAATTGACTGAAAGTCTCTGTTCCTGTGGCTCAGAAGAGGTGGAGATCGTTGGTTACATACACCATTGGTCGATGTTCCTTTTACAGAGAGATTCAGGGGAAAAAACCCCATATCCTTCCAATAATTGCTAGATATCCTGGCTGTTCCAACACTGCTTATCTCCAGTAGCTGCTTAAAGACAAACAGTCCATAACTACAGCGCAGGTGGCTAGATTCTGCGCAGCAGCACTGGGAATTCGTCGGAAACACGTGTCTAATCCACCATAGCTATTTTATACAACAAATGTGGCAAACCCTTTGCACTGCTTATTCCTTTCCCTTTTAGTATTAATCTGACTACGGACCTCACAGTTTATGGATTGTAATTTTAGTATAGTTAGACTATGTATAATTGACAGACTGGATTTTATCATAGATTTTATCTGTTATTTATTATTTTATTCTAGAATTTTTAATTGGATATTCACTGAGTGTTTTTATTTGTTCTGGTCTCTGGTCTATGACTGTAATAAACTGAATTAAATTGAATCTTTTGTCAATCCAAATCAGGAACATTGGGCTTAAACAAAATCTTTCCAGTAAACAAACTTACTTCAATCATTCCTGCTATAAAATATTGTCCAAAGTAAAAATGTGAACTACTTTTTGAAAATATGGTCTAATGAAGTTAAGATAATAATAAGATATTATAAAAAGATAATAATTATAATACATATTATAAAAGCCAAAAAGATAATAATCCCTCGACACCTGAAGTAAAAAAAAAATTGGGAGGAGGAGGAGGAGAAGGGGGGGGAAGGAGATTTAATATTTTAAATGCTTCAAAAGTAGAGAAATGTAGTACAATAGTTAGGATGCCTAACTAGGTCTGGGGAGATCCACCTTCAAGTTCTTTCTCAGCTATGGAAGATTACTTTTATCACTAATAAATATAATTTATCTATCTCATAGAATTACTATTATGGGTAAAATGGAGGAAGTAAGAGTAAGAAGTAACTCTTGGAGGCAAGGTGGAAGATTGCCTTTAGAATCAATAAATTGTTTCCTAAAATAAGTTCTGTTTATCTCAATAGGATTTCTTAAAAATAGATATGGGTATATTGGACTGGAGATTGAGCAATTTTCTTCTAATTGTCTACTGGGTTGGCATCTTTAAAGTTCGAAGTAACTGGAGCATTTAAAGATTTAGAAACAAGCGCTAAGAATGTACTGAGAATCCTTTTCTTGTAAGATTAGAATTAATAGAAGATCTATCTCTATATGGAACCTTTATAAATCTTTAGAACACATCAAGTACTGTTTGCTGATCTCATTTATCCAGAGAATTGGGACATACAGAAATAAATACAGATTTGCAACATTTGTTCCTCAGTTTCTGAACTACTATATGAACTTCCCTCTTTTTTTCCCCTCATAGATAATCCAATTCAAAGTCTGGCTGGTCAAGCTAGATTTGAGTTCCAGAAAAATCAAGGTAGAATGTCCAACTGGGAACAAAACCTCATTCTGTGTGATAACTTTGAAATACTATAGTTCGCATCTGCTTTGATAACTTCATGCAAACCATGTTTACTCCCAACTTGGTACTTTTTACACACCTGTTCATTTTTTTATGCTTGAAGGCTCATAGCAAACACAGTTCTCGTAGGAACCATCCCTTGTGTTTGAGAACCGACTCTTGTTTGCAGAATCACCCCTGGTTGAGTTTTCTTAGAAATTTACATGCTGGCAGTTTTCTTCATTAGTTGAAAAGTTCCACAGCAAACTTTTCTGCCTGTTTTGAACTGGTCTCTTGGTAATTTGCTTTTGTTAAATTTCTATATACATAGAAAGTTTCACATGATACAAGATATGTGGGTAGCAATATGATGACACATTGAGTAAATGGAAGTCACAGCCAAGGAATGTGTACGTGCTTTGTTTCTTAGCTGAATGACGAAGAGGCATGTGAGAGGTAACATACAGTGCTATAAATATTGTATGTGTGGCATTTGTCTGCATTAATCATCAAATGATAACCTTGTATTTCAGAACATGTCTGTTACTCATTAATATTATTCACAATTTTGTGAGGATTTAGAGGAAGACTTAAAATGTTGTTACAAGATTGGAAATATGGACAAAAGAAGGTTAATGGTGCCAAAAATACTGTTAGTGACTATCTTAATTGCCTTGGCCAAGTGCCTCTCTTGTTCAGGAAAAAAAATATAGTAAATGTGTTTCCATGGGAACTAATTGTTAGATGATGTTCTTTAAGTCTAACTAACAAGTACTTGAAAAGAGGTGTGCCGCCATGTCATGCTTCTGACTACTTTTCGAGATAATGTAAATAAAGTGTTTTTACAAAAACCTAGCCCTACTCTATATGTGTCTACTCAGAAAGGTGGGACCTCAAATTCAGAAGTTCTGGAATACATGAATACACTGCAGCTAAACAGATATAGAATTGTTTTGGCGCTCTACAAACAATAGCATTTTGGGGATGCTTGTTGATTTTTTTCCCTAGAGATCCAATGGAATTGTTGCAGTGGGGAAATGTAAAATGTGTTACTACCGGTTCTGTGGGCATGGCTTGGTGGGGGAGTAATGTGACTGGGTGGGTGTGGCCAATTTTTTTTTCTTTTAAAAGCATTTTTTTCTACAACCCCTTTGGCTGAAGAGGTTATTTTAAAAAATGCCTTTAAAAGGCTCTTACGATCCCAGCTGAGTTACCTGATTATCAGAGGCTTTTTGTTTTCTTTTAAAAGCTTTTTTTTTTTTTTTTGCTTTTAAAAGGAAAAAAAAAGCCTCTGACGATCAGGCAACTCAGCTGGGATCATCAGAGTGTTTTAAAAGCATTTTTTTTTACAACTTCTTTGGCCAAAGTTTTTTTAAAAAAGCCTCTGATGATTGAGCAGCTCAGCTGGGCATGTGGGGGGAGGGATTTTTGCTACCGGTTCTCCGAATCACCTGTCACCATCACTATCAGATCGGGCGATCTGGTCCAAACCAGGAGCATTTCACCCCTGGATGGTTGACTTTATTTTTTTTACAAAATCAATGTTGAATTTGTGTTTCAACTTGTGTATGCATTTAAAAAAAAAAATCAAAAATCACTAAATGTCATAAGTAGCAGTAGCATCATCCTTAAAAAACCTAGCTTGGGTAAACATCGTACTTCCAGATCACAATCTGGGAAGTGAGCAAAAGTAATAGTATATTAGTAGAATGTTTTACCTATTTGTTCAAGCTGCTGTTAACTGAATAGCAATGTTAACAATAAGATATTAAACTGCATAAGAAGAAGAAGAAATAATGTCTATGGAGATTCTCAGTCATCCAGCTCATAGTTGCCCCAAAGGTGCTTTATTCAAGAGACAACTGGACTTTGTTTTTTCTTTGAAGATGCTTCGCTTGTCCTCCAAGCAGCTTCTTCAGCTCTGATTGGATGGTGGGGAGTGGAAGAATTTATACTCTTTGCAGACAGCTGGTCATTTGCATTCTTTTAGAGCACAAACTGCGGCCATCACATTGATATCATGTGACGTTTTGCAACGTCTTTCCCCTTCGCAGAGCTGGGGTGGGTGTGGCCTGCACATGATGCACCTGGCCTGTGGGCCACCAATTTGACACCCCTGTTTTAGAGAGTTGTGGAGGTTTATCTGTCTCATCAGGGTTACCTGAGTAGTGCGAAACATCTTCAAAGAGAAACCAGAAAGTCCAGTTGCCTCTTGAAAAAGCACCTTTAAGAGGAAGTTGTTAAGTTGGGTGAATGAGGACTCAGCAAGCCAGGCAGAGAGTGACAACAGCTCTTTATTGTAGGGTGAAAATCCAGCAACTGACCTGGGGAAACAGCTCCCCTTATATACCTTGCAGCTCTGGTGGTCAGCCAATCAGCTGATGGTCAGTTAATTCAAACTTCCCGCCCAAACATATATACATAACACTCCTCCCCTCCCAGAAGTCACTTAGGGTGGACATTAACATACATAGTCCCTCAGGTAACCGGGGCGTGTCCACACCCTAGTCGACCTGCGCAGTTCAGTCGGAGGTATGGCGTCGAGCGGGTAGGAGGAACTCCCTGTTTCTCCCTGCTCTGCCAATGGACCCTCCGAGAATTCTTTCTGGGTGGTAACTTCTTCGGCTGGTCGACCTTCCGCGATGGGGCGGCGCTGGAACTCTGGGTCGACAGCTAAGTCCTCTGCTTGACTCGGGCTTGAGTTAGTTCTGGAGTCCAGCTGGTAGTTAGGGAGCGGGTCAACGGAAGGATCTTCTGTGTTGTCGGTTAAACGCTTCCACAACTGATCAATGTGTGGGTGCCAAATCCTCCCATCTCCCATATCTACCCTATACGACTTGGGACAGGTTACCTCTGTAACTATCCCGGTTTCCCAGAGTGGGCCGTTCCCATAATTCCTCGCAAACACCAGTGTCCCTATTGTAAACTTCCTAAGCTTCCTCTCAGCTCCTCTGAAGTTGTCGGGGGAGTAGTTTGGGTGCAGTCTGTCTAGGACCCCTCGGAGCTTTCTCCCCATCAATAGTTCCGCCAGGCTCCGGCCTGTGGCAGTGCATGGTGTGGCATGTTGGGCCGTTAAGAATTTGTCTATTCTCTCCTGCCAGTCCCCGGGATCCAGGCGTGAGAGGGCTTCCTTGGCTGTTCTCACAAATCTCTCTGCCAATCCATTACTAGCCCAATGAAATGGGGTGGAGAGTACATGTCTGATCCCTAGCTCTGCTAAGTATCCCTCAAACTGGGTGCCCGTGAACTGGGGCCCGTTGTCTGAGACTAGGGTGTCCGGTAGGCCGTGGGTGGCAAATAACTGTCTTAGCTCCCTAATCGGTGGTAGTGGTTTTCATCAGTCTAATTTCCAACCACTTTGAGAAGGCATCCACGACTATCATTAATTCCTGGCTGTGGAATGGGCCAGCAAAATCTATATGGATCCTAGACCAGGGACCTGGGGTCACTCCCACTCCCTTACTGGTGTTGTCGGGGGTCTGGCCTAGATTCTTGGCAGGGCTGACACTTCCCTACCCACTCAGGGATGTTCTTATCCATGAGAAGCCACCAGACGTAGCTCCTAGCTAACCCTTCATCCTTAAAATCCCGGGGTGCCCCTCATTATATTATATTATATTATATTATATTATATTATATTATATTATATT
>WNWU01000053.1:3438455-3458906 GCA_012654045.1 Ptyas mucosa
TTATATTATATTATATTATATTATATTATATTATATTATATTATATTTATATACCGCTCTACTCCCGGGGGACTCAGGGCGGTGTACAGACAAATGATAAAATACATATAATACAAATATTTTAAAGAATTGATTAAAATACAATTAAATAATTTGGTCTTAAACCTAAAATTAAAACTCTAAATTTATGAGATTAAGATTTAAGAATATAAGAGCAATTTTAGAAGAGGTTAGTCCAGGCCAGCCTGCTGGAATAGAAACGTCTTGAGGGCACGGCGGAAAGCGCGGAGATCTGGGATTGTCATGCAATAGATGCAACACTTTCTCCCTTAGGCACAAGGGAACAATGACCCAATCGCCCCACAGTAGAGCCTTGGATAGTACAGTGGTCTAAAGCCCTGTTATTAACATCAGCTGCCTGCAATTATTGCAGGTTCGAATCTCACCAAGGCTCAAGGTTGACTCAGCCTTCCATCCTTTCTAAGGTAGGTAAATTGAGGACTCAGTTTGTGGGGGCAATAAGCTGACTTTGTAAATATACAAAAGTATGAAGGCTATTGCTTAGCGCATTGTAAGCCGCCCTGAGTCTCCAGAGAAGGGCGGCATATAAATCATTTAAAAAAAAAAAAAAACAGTAGACAACCCCCTTGCATTGTTAATTCGCCCCTTTTGCTGGTGAATTGTTTGAATTCCCCGCCCTCAGTCCTTTCCGGCCATCCCCCCATCCCCAACTCGTGACTTTGCAAACCACATGGTCCTTTGCTGAGGCCCTTGCTACCTCTGCCGATGTGATGGGTCCCAAATCCAAGATGTCAATCAGTAGAACTGGAACTCCGGGTCTGAACTGGAAGTAGGGTCTTCTATTTTGTCCGGTAATGGGCAATGGCTGAGGGCATTGGCGTTGCCCATGTTCACCCCTGGTCGATGTACCAGGCAATATGAGTAGGCTGCAAGGAAGATGGCCCAGCGTGTCATCCTGGGAGACAGGGCTGCCGGTGTGGGTCGGTCTCCCGCTATGAGACCCAGAAGGGGGCAATGATCTGTGATGAGGTCGAAGTCTCTGCCAAACAAGTATTCCTGGAACTTCTTGACTCCTGAGATGGCTTCCAGGGCCTCCTTGTCAAGTTGATTGTAGTTCTTTTCGATGCTTGAGAGAGTCCGTGAGTAGTAGGCGATGGGCACCTCTAGACCGCTTGGTAGTCTATGGCTCAGTACGGCGCCCATGCCGAATGGGGATGCATCACAGACTAGAACAAGGGGAAGCATAGAGTTATGCTATATCAAGAAACTTTTGGCCAACAGCAACTTTTTTACTGCTGCAAACGCTGTGTCCTCCGTCTTCCCCCACACCCATTTGGACTTCTTGGCCAACAGTCTGTGCAGGGGCTCTGCTACTGTTGCTTTGTCTTTTAGGAAGATTGCATAGAAATTTAACAGTCCCAGGAATGCTTGTAGTTTCGCCTTGTCTTTGGGGGTGGGTGCTTCTTGTATGGCTCTAATCTTGCTCTCTGTGGGGTGTATGCTGGTTCCATCCACCTGGTACCCCAAAAACTCTACAGAAGGGACTGTGATCATGCACTTGTTGCGTTTGACCCTGAGTCCTGCACTTCTGAACTTCCCTAGAACTTGTCTCAGTCTCTCCCCCAGCTGGCTCTCGTCTTCTGCAGTGACGAGTATGTCATAGAAATAGGGAACTACCCCAGGGACCCCTTGGAGTAGCCTTTCCATGGTGCTCTGGAACAGTCCTGGGGCTATGCTGACTCTGAACTGGAGTCTTGTACACTTAAAGGCACCTCTATGCGTGACTACAGTCTGTGCCTCTGCAGTCATGCCATCTACCGGCAGCTGCTGGTATGCCTGCGCAAGATCTAGTTTAGCGAATATCTTGCCGGGGCCCAGGGAATACAGCAGATGGTGTACGATCAGAACCGGGTAAGTACTCTGTTGGAGAGCCTTATTGATTGTACACTTATAGTCAGCGCAGATGCACACAGACCCATCAGGTTTAACGGGGGTCACTATTGGGGTCTCTCACCATGCGTGATCGACTGGCACCAACACCCCTTGTTTAATCAGTTTGTCCAATTCCAAGTCTATCTTGGGCTTTAGGGCGAATGGTACCCTCCTGGGCTTCAAACGGATGGGGGCAATATTGGGGTCGAGGTTGAATGAGATATGGGTTCTCACATACTTGCCAAGTCGCTCATCGAACACTTCCTGGAGCTCCTGCATCAGGTCATCCTTCAGGGTGCTTCGCACATTTCTGACTCCAGTGAATCCCATGGTCAGGGCTCTGAACCAGTCCATGCCCAGAAGGCTTGGGAGCTTTCCGCTGACCATGGTGAGGGGCAGCTTTTCCCGGAATTCCCCATACTCCACCTGGAACTCGCCAATTCCTTCCACGGGTATGCAGTTCCCCTGGTAATCACACAGTCCCAGCCGCTGGTGCCGTAGTTGCCATCTCTGGATGCTGGGGACGGCCTTCTTTAGCTTATCCCAGGACATGATGGTAATTGGGAATCCGGTATCGATCTCCATTATGCACTCATGCCCCTCAATGTCGACCATCGTGTAGGTCTTCTCCCTGGGGGATATGCAGGTCCAATTCGGATGGTTTAGGCCTCGAGATCTTTGGATTTCGTGCTCTTCCTGTAACCGCCCTTCGGGTTGGTTCTCGCTCGCTGCATCGTCTCTGATTGGCTAGTGTTGCTTCACGGCTTGTAATGGGGTTTCTGCTTGGCTCTGCAAACTCTAGCGATGTGCCCCTTCCGCTCGCATTGCCGGCAAATGGCATCACGGAACTTACAGGTCTGCCACAGATGGAGTACCCCACAGTTCGCACAGGCATCTCGGTTGTCTCGCCGGTCCTGCCGGTCCTGCCGGTCCTGTTCGGTCTGGCAGATCTCCTCGTCCGACTCTTCCTCGCTTCCCATGTATACAGTTTCCTGGTGAACTGGGGCTGACTTCAGTGCCATTCTGTTCTGCGTCGTCCCTTGTAGTCTCTCTGCTGCCTTGGAGGAGGATTTGTGAGCTCTCACCTCATCCAGTGCGATGTGTAGCATGAGATTTGTCTTTGCGAGCAACCGTCTCTGCAAGCGAATATCTCTCACTCCGCAGATTAGTTGCTCTAGCAGCATCTCATCAAGATCTCAGTACTCACACTGGTTTGCGGCCTTGTACACAGGGCAGCAATGTACTCGCTGATCAATTCTCCTGCCTGCTGCACTCGTTGCCGGAACTCGTACCGCTGGACATATTTCGATGGCATTGGGGCGTAGTGGTCCTTCAGCAGTGTCTGGAGAGTTTGCCACGAGATGGTGTGGACTGAGTTCAGTTCCAATAAGACTTCAGCCATATTGAACACCTTGGGTCCACAATGGCTCAGGAACAGGGCTTTCTTCCTTACGTCGGGTAGCCCCTGTAGGTCGCTGGCCACCAGGAAGCATTCGAAACGGGACATGTAGGATCCCCACTTCTCCTCAGTGGGCTTGAAAGGCACTGGCAGTACGTAGCCAGACATCATTGGTAGATTCTTCAACTACTCCGCTCGCTCGCCTGACTGGATTCGGGTTTGCAGCTCTCTTGTCGGCTTGTGGCTTCAGCTCTGTCCGTGGCTTCTGGCCTCAAGATCCCATCCTCGTCACCAATGTTAAGTTGGGTGAATGAGGACTCAGCAAGCCAGGCAGAGAGTGACAACAGCTCTTTATTGTAGGGTGAAAATCCAGCAAATGACCTGGGGAAACAGCTCCCCTTATATACCTTGCACCCAAATTTATATACATAACAGAAGTAATCTTATTTCTAATCAGCAATGGCTTCTTGTGAGACCTAGAGAAGTGAACTAATGATGTGAAGATTTAATGGTGATCTGTTCAGTTGTTTTTCTTCCACTCACTTTCCTCCTTCTCTTTGCAGACTTCAGTAAGTTAAAATAGGTTACCAAAATTCAGCCACAAATACACAATGGCTTCTATTGCCACCTGACAGTAGACTGACTCCATGTCCCTAAAATGCACTTCAAAGCTGTTTTTACAATTTATTCAAATATCCCCAAATAGTTTCTCAAATAAATCATGATGAATCATAATGAGTCCCTTTTTCATATGCAAACAATGCCTACATATTTCTAATAACTTGATTCCAAATAAGAATGTCATACAAACTATCAAGTTTGGAGGTAATAATGTGAACATTTGAGGAACACCATGATGCTTCAGGACCTGGATGACTTGCCAACATGGTGTCTGCTTTGAATCAGATAATTCTGTAGGAGAGTTGTAGCCCATCTGTTTGTCAGAGGAAAAGCAAATGGTCAGACAGCAAGGCAATATATAAAAGTTTTAAAAAGTGTTTACAACTCCCCCCCCCAAAAAAGAAAAAATAATAATGAATGTCTCTAAACCTTGTTGAAATATTGTGGGAGGAACTGAAACAAAGTTCATGCTAGAAAATCCTCAGATATTACTTTGTTGGAACTGATCACCCTGATCATGAATTATAGGAAGCATGTGCTGATTATTACTGCAACTAACAGTCAGTTGCTGAACTGAAGGAAGAATTTTTTAAAAAATCAATTATTTTGGGCAACTTCTAATATCAGTGTTTTTCTTAGTGAACCAGAGCTTCTCCCTTGTGTCTCTTCCATGAATAATTTGCCCAAAGCTCCTGAGAGTTGGGTGGCATATACATTTAATAAATTATTATTAATCATCATCACCCAATTTTTACCCAATGTATTTCCTAATAGTGGATTTATAAATAGTATATTCTCAATATTGCTCTGAGGTTCTTTCAGAGATGGATGATTATATGTGAACTCTTGAGGAGACTTTGACAGGATGGCCACTTTGGAGAAGATTCACTGTTGTCCATTTTGAGACTTCGTTTGTCACTCTGCATTGGTGAAAACTCAGAGATTTGGAAATGGTTTTTCAATCTTTAAAAGTGATACCATCAATGACTTTTTTTTTTTACAGGAATCCTCAGAAACGTATTTTGAACAAGTCATGATATACCTCTAGAGTCTGTGTTTTGATAACTTGGCTGTGATGAGGAGAGCCAAAGTTTGTAAGATAAACAGAGAACAATACCAGCTCATATTAATCCATCATTTAAAAAATAAAGAAATACAATTGACCCCAATTATCCCTATAGTGGAATTGATTGATGGAGGGCCAATCCCTAGTAGATATCAAAATAATCACATAACAAGGCATTAGGCTTACGTATTGTAGAAGAATATCTCCTTTCTGTTCAGCATTGTACATCTTATTGCCTCAAGGAAAGATAAAGGGGCCTTATTATTGGAACATCAGGAAAATGTATGATTTGCTAAACTTCCAATGTTTTCCTTATCTAAATTGCATAGCAATATGTGTTCCCACTGCTTGCTGGTCTTACAATAAATTTTCTCTTGAGTTAAATTCTATGTTTGACTACAAAAGTGTTTTGGATCACTGGGGAAGATTGATGGAAGATAAGATGGCAGCCAGTGAATATTTAACAGGCTGTCATGTGCAAGAAAGACAGACCTGTCCTTCACAGAAACTGTGGGCAGAGCACAAGAAACACAAGGAAATTCAGACTAAATAGTAGGAGGAAATTCCTAAAAGTAAGCATCATTAATCAGTAGAACAACATATTTATTTATTTATTTATTTATTTGTTTGTTTGTTTGTTTGTCTGTCTGTAAAATAGCAGCATTTTTTTTTCAGACTAACATTTTTCTTTTCCTACAGCTATAAATTATACGTCTATATCGCACAAACGAGGAGGAGGGGGAGGGAGAGGGGAAGGGGACATGGATCCCGGGAGATTAAAACTAGTTCACAAATAAAGCTGTTTGATTTTTTGCATGGATTTCTTCCACCAATGGGCCCAGTGTTGGGTTTTCATGAGTTGAACGGAGGTTTCCTCCTTGATTCTGGCAAATTCCATCTTAAGCGTCTCCTTGAATTTTGTGTAAACGGTGTCTCTCTCTTCCACTGCAGTGTTGTGGCCCGGTATGGTTTTGGCTGTGGTCACCGACGCCGTTTCTCGAAAGATCACCTGATTTGGCAGACTCAGATATAGCAGAAGAATATATTTAGGACAGTGGTGGATTCCCTGTTGCTAGATATTTCTAAAGAGGGGCTTAATTGATATCTATGAGGAATTGTCTAATGAATTTCTGCACTGAATGATGGGTTGAATTAAATGATCTGTAAAATAGCTTTTAAATCATATATTCTATGATTCTTAACACCCTTTATTATTACAACTACATTAGACATGGAAAAACAACAACAAAAAGATTTCTGTCTGAATCCTATGGCCTAAAAATGCCATCCAGATGCAAGAAAAGAATCCAGACCAACCCTAATAAAGATGCTGGGCACCATAAATCCAAAAAGGCAGAGAAAAAGATAAAGATTTACTCCTATCTCCCCACTGCAGAGACAACACAAAATGTGAGTAACAGATCTACAGCTTTAGGATCCTCACAACCCCCAAGGAATATGAATGAACAGTAACAAACCAGCGCTCAGCCCTCCAAAGCTTGAACATAAATCACTTTCCACAGCAAGGAGGTAGAGCAGATAGCCTCCTGCAACAAGTCTCTGTGACCCCTGCATTACTTTTGCAGAGAAACTCAATTCTTTATATTACAGCAGCTAAATGACATTGCAGTCAAAGTGGACAGCTTCCAACCAGCTCTTAATCTGCAAATTCTCCATGGCAACCAGGGGGTTAAAATAGCAATAGAAGCTGGCCACATTGGCATTTGGGCAGTCTGCCCCATGACTCCCTCAGGGTATCTTAGTGCAGCCAAGTACGACCATGTAGTACAGAAGAAGCAACTTCTCCTAGAAATCCATGACAATGCCCATAGATGGAACTGCAAGATTATTGTGACCTCCCTATCTCCTGAGCTGCCCAAATTGAACAATTGATTTGAAAGTTTTTGACTACTTAAATAAATGTTAAATACATATTCCTGACTACCACTTACCAGGCTTAGGAAGCCAATACTATGCTGACAGCTGTACTTGAACCTCCTCCGGCAGAAGAGATACTACAAATAACTGCTGGCACGCAAGAAAAAGGAGGGCATGAAAAATAAATGGGCATGACTCATTCAGGCAGTCAGTTCCAATGACTCAGCCTCATTCTAGCATAACCCATCAAGCTCCCAAAGCAATGATCTATCCATGGTGGAATGTCATGTACTCCCAGGGACCTACTTTCAGGAACTCTATATGGATACCTTTGTTGAAAGTGGAGCCCTAGTAAAATTACAGAAATTTTTGCCAATGTAGGCATCAGTGACAAAGATCAAGAACGCTTGTTGCAAGACACAGGAGAAGATCTAATCCCTTTTGAAACTGTTAAAGTCAGCTTCGGTGTCTGGCCTCCTAGTCTGGCATCATTCTTTACCTGCATTGATGCCTATGGATCTGGAAAAAACAACAAAGATTGGGACTTGTGATCCTTATATATATAAAAAATGAAAAGGGATGTTCCTGGTAATTATATACCGATCTGTCTCTTAAACAAAATCAGCAAACTCTATGTAAGACATCTACAATGGAAATTCCATGACTGGCTAGATCAAGAAAACATATTTGCCGATCTGGTTTTAGGGGAGGCCAATCCACCATTTATCAGTGCCTAGTACATCATCATCTTATTTAAAAAAAAAATCCTCCCACTATATGACATCCCTTTATGCCACTTCAAAGTAACATTTGATTCTCTATCCCAAGGTAAATTATAGGAGAACATGGAGGCCTCCTTGATTGACCAAAGTCTTCTTATTTAATCCATAATTACATATGCTACATGAAAGAACCTCACTCAAAGAAAGACATAAGCCCTCACCACCACTTCTGAAACTGACAAAGGCATCAAGCAAGGCTGCATATTGATCCTAGTTTTATTTAACTTCTTTTTCAACTCCATGATGGGCCATCTCTGTAACCCAAATTTTTACTCTGTAAGTTGTTCTGGAAGACACATCTCTATTCTACTTTATAGAGATAATGCAGTAATACTTTCAAGAACACTATTGGCCTTAAAGGAGCACTGTGAGCACTAAGACAGGACTACAAGGAAAATTAGTAGAATTAGGTAGAACACAATCATTAGAAAACCAAAATCATCACATTTGCCAAAAGGGTTCTAGAGCCACTTGTAGAGCATATACAGCATGGCCACAAGATTGGGAAGGTCTTCTGTTTCAAACATCTGGGGGTTAATCCTCCATTCTGCTAGTAGTAGGAAAGCCCATGGAGACTCCTTTGCTAAAAATGTGCATGGGAACTCTTCTGCCATCCTTAAATTCCTTAAGACAAGTCTATGATACATGATCTTCTTTATGGTTCCCACCTGGCTCCCTTTTCCAATTTTACACAATTAGAATGTGTACAATCCAAATTTCTAAGAACAGCCCTTCATGTCATAAATTGTGCCTCTACTGCTGCCCTGCGACCAGAGACAGATTTCTTGAAAATGGAGGCTAAAGTATGGGTAACCTACTCAAGGTATGGGTAAAGTATGGGTAACCTACTCAAAGCTCAGAATATCCTTTTTGTTCCCCTTGGACTTGCCTCATTAATTATGAGGGAAGATTCACTGTCTACATGGAAAAACCAATCTTATTTCCTTAGACCTCCATGAAGGCTTTCTGACTCAGCATGGAATATGATCAGGCCGAAACGTTCATTAAATAGTGTGTAGCAGACATAGAGCATCACTTGATCTAGCCAGGTTCCCAATGTTTAAAGCCAGTGAATCTAACAGATATTATGCCACCACTACGGTATAGTTAATTAAACTCAAATTCCCTAAACATCAGAGGGACTTTGTTCTGACATAATGTCATGCCCTCCCTTTGACTGACCTTGAAGGCCAATTCTGGTATTCCCTACTCAGAGAGACCTACTCAGAGAGACATGCAGAGCTTGTGCTTTTCCAGTGCCTGATTTGTTTTCTTATCAAATTTCTGTCCATTTTATCTGAAAGGTTTACAAATAAAATCATAAAAAACCTAACATAACAATGTTAAAAACAGAATTAAAAAGTTAAAATTACAAGAGTTAAAAAAGTAGGCTGAAAGCCCTCAAGCCACTAACCCACCCCAATGTTCTGTGATACTCTTCAAATCCCGTGTTGGTTGGCCAAGCCAGGTCTTAGCACCTGGAGGGCCTGAAAAATGGGGCTGTCGATCAGTTCTGAAGGCAAGATATCCCAAAGGATGGAAGCAACAACAGAGAAAGCTCTTTTCCTAGGCCTTGCCAGTTAAGCTTCTTTAACCACAGGGCCCACAACATACCCTCTCTGCTTGACTAGTTGGGCGGAACAAGTTAATGAAATAAGAATGAGACGGTTTCTCAGGTAACCTGGTCCCATGAAGAGCTTTGAAGGTAATAACCAATATCTTTGATTTGGACCTGAAAGCAAACTGGCATCGAATGCAGCCCTTAATAGAAGTGTTACAATGCAGCCCTAGGGTCACTCAAAACTCCTTATATCGCCACATTCTGCCACTGCTGCAGCTTTCGAATAACCTTCAATTAGAGTATTAAATATTACATATTAATTTACAGTATTAATAAGTCATCTTAATTTAACATTACAGGGACAGTCTTACTTCATCTCACCATTATTGAATGAATACCCAGACACATAGGATAATTATCCACCTCCTGCTGCTTTCAGCTTCCCACCCTCTAACAACATACATTGTTGCCAGGTTCAGCACAGCCAGTGCTTAACATTCATCAGATGATGACCTGTGCCATAAACTAGACTTAATGAGCATTCAGTTTGCCATACTAGAGCACTCAGTAATTTGATATAGTCTTCCACATACTAACTTTTACGCTTCTGTACATCCTTCTTTTGCTCCTAATGTTCTAACGTCTAATGCTCCTACTCCTCCTTTTAGAGTCTTTTAGACTCTTGTTTTCTATATAAACTTTATATCTCAATAATATATATTTTATATCTTCTACCTTGTCTGATCCATATCTGATGTATCTTCTATACTTTTTCATTGACTGTACGCCACCCTCCTTATGCGGGTCTATAACCATAATACAGATTTGATTTGATGATCAACAAAAAACTTTTATGAGTAATTGTAGTGCTCAGGCTAAAGGAAGTGTAAAATTCAAAAAGCAGTAAGTGAAAGCCATAATCCCCACTGCCTACCCCCCACTCCAATGGGGGGAAAAAAATAAAGATTGCTGTTCAATTAAAAAAGAAAAGTAGTACAATTTTGAATACCTCTAGGCAACAGAATGAGAGAAAATCTGATATTTTTCAAGGTTAAAAGAAATCTAGCCTTGCATTAGAACCACAGAAGCACAAAGTTAGAAACGGCATTTGGTGCAAAATGCGTGCATTAAATTATTCCTGACAGATGGCTGTTTATCCTCCACCTGAATGAAGAAGATGAAGATGAATCCAGTGGGGAAAAGCCCTTTGATGTCTTCTGTTGGTTCTGGCACTGGCTGATTTAATCATGTAGTGGCTTTTTCAACATATAATGATTAGTTCTTAGTCTACTTTAAAACCAGTCTGTTGCAACTGAAAAACTTCCATAAGTTGGGGGATAGCAGTCACACTGATGAATACAAATAAATAGGGTAATAGCTTTCTTCCAGAATGGCATTTCTGAGAAACATTTTAAAGTGTATTATTTTGCAGAATAACAAAAGTCTTGGCATCCAATGCTTCCAAAACTGATTCAGAATAAAAATCATGAAATTGTACTTTGGAAGAATGGAATAGAAGCAAAAATGGCAGATAAAAATCATAGCAGATGAGAAACAAATTCGACAGTCATCTGGAACACATTTATCCAGGCAACATATTGTGTTTTAATCACCCTCTTGTAATCTGGAATTTAATAATATAATCACTATCATCATCTTCCATGGGGGAGGGGGTGCTACCTTGGAACGATGATGAATCTCAAAGCATTCCCTCCCCCTCCAAGCTGAGAAATCGCTTGATTTTCTTTGTCGGGAAAAGCAAGCTGCTTGACAAAGGTGGATAGGAAAATTGTCAGCTGGATGTCTGGATAAGTGGATGTAGCAGAACCTGGAGACAGCAGAAAGAGAAAGAATTGGAGAAAATCATAAAATACAAAAAGCTGCAAATACAAATAGAATCATTGAGAGAGGGAGGGAAAAAAAGAAGCAGCAAAGATAGTACCAATAGTAATAGGTGACTTGGGTGCAATCCCAAAACATCTGGAGTACCACCTGAACATCATTAGCATTGACAAACTCATGATCACTCAATTGCAAAAGGCAGCTTTACCTGGATCACCTTATGTCCTATGATGATACCTTTAAAACTATCAAACATCTGTCTCTCCCAGGTCCTTGGGAAGGATTTGATAGGTGGATAAAAATGCCAAACCTTATTTAAATATCTGACTGGGCAATAAGCTGTAGTAGTGGTGGTGGTGGTGGTAGTAGTAGTAGTAGTAGTAGTAGTTATAAATATATAAATAATAAAACATCAACAAAGTGCAGCTTTCTGCAATAACACCACTGGAACTTTCGAATACAGATGGATCGTCATTTGGAACACAACACGCCAGATATCACAGTTGTCGAAAACCGAAACATACAATTTATTGACATCGCGGTACCAGGAGATGCCAGAGTTGAAGAAAAAGAACTGGAAAAAATCATGAAATATCACGACATGGCCATCGAAATTACACGGTTATGGGTGAAATATAGTAACAGTGATACCCATTGTTATCAGGGCACTTGGCACCATGTCCAAGAATTTTATAAGATACATCAACAAATTGCAGTTTCCTGCAATAACACCAGCGGAACTGCAAAAAACTGTGCTATTTGGAACATCGAACATCTTAAGAAGGTACTTGGTTGATACCTAGGATGCTGGCAGCAACCTGTATCAACCATTAGCACCAGTCAATGGTATTTGTGATGCATTTTTGAATGTTCAGTTGACTGAGTTTCATTTTTAATGAATAAAGTATATAACAACAACAACAAGAAGAACAACAACAGTAATAAGTGCTTTGGGTGCAATCCAGGGGTGGGTTCTAATTTTTTTTACTACTGGTTCTGTGGGCGTGGCTTATTTTGTGGGCGTGGTTTGATGGTCATGTGACAAAAAATTATTTAGGATTTAGCAGAGGTACTGGTCTACCAGGCTTTTTACTACTTGCAGAGCCGTACCGGTCTACCCATTTGTTTTTGGAGTGTTCCGATCTACCTATTTGTTTTTCAAGCGCACCGGTCTACCCATTTGTTTTTGGAGCGCACTGGTCTACCACCACACCTACCACCTTTTACCGCTGATCAGCTGTAGGGCGGCCCTTTGAAGCGCCAAGTTTAAACAGTTTTTTGCCGCTCTGCCACCACCGAGAGCATTGGAAACTGCTTTCAGGTAGCTTGGCCTCAATTGCCAATCTACCACCACTGAGCAGTTTACAAGGAACAGATCGGTTCTAGCCTATCACTTGGGAGGCTTCTTGGTTTCTCAATTTAAAGTTAAGGTGTCTTGTTTTTTTTCCCCTCTTCTTTGTCAAGTGAGCCCTGACTTTTTCCTTCTAGTCAATCAGCTGGGACTCGGGAGGTAGCGAATAGATTGGGGGCAGGGCCAGGCACAGGTGCTATTTACCAGTTCTCCGAACTACTCAAAATTTCCACTACCGGTTCGCAAGAACCGGGGAGAACTAGTAGCAACCCACCACTGGTGCAATCCCAAAACAACTGGAGTACTACTTAAACACCACTGACATTGACAAATTCACTATCAGTCAATTGCAAAAGTGCCTTTACTGCGGACAGTTTCCATCCTGCAATAATATCTGTAACACCATCAAACATCCACATCTGCCTATCCCAGGTAAAGACTTGATAGGTAGACAAAAATGCCAAAACCAGTCTGAACATCTGGCTGACTGTGTGATAATCAATACAACAACAACAACAACAATAATATAATAAACATCAGAGCCACTCAGTGATATTTGTGATACATTTTTAAATGTTCAGTTGACTGAGTTTAATGTTTAATGAATAAAAATTTATAACAACAGCAACAACAACAACAATATCATTGTTTGGTGAGAAATATTGAGATGAAATACCTGAAGCACTTCTAAAATTTAAGAGTGCTACATAAAATTTAGCATTTGCTGCTTCACTGTTATTTATTTGCTTGAACGTTAAATGTCTGATTAATATAGCCAAACCACTGGTCTTTTTTTCAGCCTTACCAAGATAGGGTTTATACGTTTATACAAGTGATGTACAGCAGGGGTCCCCAATCCCCGGTACTGGTTGATGGTTTGTTGGGAACTGGGCCACGCAAATGTTGGGACAGCATGTGGAGCTGCATTTGCTCATGTGTGGGATCTACTGTATGTCGCATGCACAAAACTACCACCATCACAACTGATCCATGAAGCCAGAAAGGTAGGGGCCGCTGACCAATAGTGAAACTAGACCCTTAACTATCCTTTGGAAGACAAAAATATTGATTATACTTTGGCAATTCTTGGTACAGCAGAAAACTGATATTTCCCAGCAATGTACTTAGGGGGATTTTTTTTCCAGCGTCCATATTGTTTATGTACATGACTGTAAAGTTTCTTCTTTTAGAATAAGTTGGTAATAAAAAAATTGCAATCAAATTTGGAATAGGATCATCAGGATTGTCTCAGGAATAATAGTCATCAGCAAGTCTATACTATGAACATAATGTTTCAGGCTTAGTTGTTAATAAGTATTTTAACATCCATGTTTATGTGGTACAAAAGTAGCAATTATACTTTCATATTCTAGGGGAATTGTGAAGCCTTTCCTGTTTTGCTTTATTTTGGTTCTTTTCCTATAGAAGTTTTTACTTTACTAGAGAAAGTGGGGGTGGTCTCTAAACAAAATCAAGTGACAAATACATTCAATATAATCAGGGCACTTAGTTCCCAAAACTGACCTATAATTTTCACAACAGTGGAATTCTTTCAGGCATGTTATTCTTTGATTTATATCTTCCCAAATTTATTTATTGATCCCTTTTAAAGACATTGATATATAAATTGATTAGCTGTTTGTTATATCTCCCTGTTGTGTATACATTAGAATCTGCCATCTTTTGATATAGTGGGATTTCAGTTTCCATGATTTTAGGCCTGAGAGAATTCAGAAATTTGTGGGTTCTTTTTATGGCCTTTTTCCAAATAGTCTTTGGCTCAATAAATGTAGTTTGGCACAAGGAAAAGTATCTTTTTCCTTTAAAGTTGAGTCACAGTGGTGCAGTGGTTAGAGTGCAGTACTGCAAACTACTTCTGCTGACTGCCGACTGACTGCAATTTGGCAGTTCAAATCTCACCAGGCTCAAGGTTGACTCAGCCTTCTATCCTTCTGAGGTGGGTAAAATGAGAACCCAGATTGTTGGGGGGCAATATGCTGAGTAAACTGCTTAGAGGGCTATAAATGATGCCCTTGAAGTGATGTCCCAGTGCTTGAAGGCCGTGCGGGTCTGGATGGGGAGGAACAGGCTCCAACTCAACCCCTCCAAGACCGAGTGGCTGTGGTTGCCAGCGTCCCGATATAGCCCGCTGGTGCCATTGCTGGCTATTGGGGGTGAGTCATTGGCCCCCACAGAGAGGGCTCATAACTTGGGCGTCCTCCTGGATGCACGGCTATCTTTAGAAGAGCATATGATGGCTGTGGCCAGGGGGGCTTTTTATCAGGTTCGTCTGATACACCAGTTGCGCCCCTTTCTGGATCGGGACTCCTTATGCATGGTCACTCATGCCCTCGTTACTTCCCGCCTGGACTATTGTAATGCTCTCTACATGGGGCTCCATTTGAGGAGCACCCGGAGGCTCCAACTGGTCCAGAATGCAGCTGTGCGGGTGATTATGGGGGCGACATGGTGTTCCCATGTAACACCTCTCCTGCGTGAGCTGCACTGGCTTCCAGTGGTCTTCCGGGTGTGCTTCAAGGTATTGGTTCTCATCTTTAAAACACTCCATGGCTTAGGGCCTAGGTATCTATGAGACTACCTTCTGCCACCGATAACCTCCCACCGACCAATACGCTCCCACAGAGAGGGTCTCCTCAGAGTGCCGTCGGTCAAGCAATGTCAACTGGCGACCCCCAGGGGGAGAGCCTTCTCTGTGGGGGCACCCACCCTCTGGAACGAGCTACCTCAGGGATACGATTGATCTCGGACCTCCATACTTTCTGCCGGGCTCTGAAGACTTTTCTCTTTCAGCAAGCCGGGCTGGCTTAAAATTTTTTAATTGTTTTATGGGTAAGGGATTTTAAATTGGGGAAGCCAAATGGATTTAATTACTGTATGTCTTAAATTATTTTATTTTTCATATTGTATGTATTTTAATCCTGGCTGTTCACCGCCCTGAGTCCCCAGGGAGAGGGGCGGTATAAAAATTTAATCAATTCAATTCAATTCAAGAGCTATTGCTATTTCTGAACCAATTGTGGAAGGCATAGCAGCATAACCTTTTGTTATGGTCAGATCATTACCTGATCCAGATAAAACTAATTTCCATCCATGACTTCTGTAGGATAATTCCTACAGAAGTTCACCCAAGATATCCAATAGAACAGGATTTACTCTGAAGGTTCTTGGAGAGTTTGTCAATGATTTTGGTAGGCAACTTTGTTGAATATCTGGTTGGCTGCTGACAACATGAGTCTCTCTGAGTTTTTAGTGTGATTGGCTTGTCTCTGTTGGCTGATTCTGGCAGAATCTTTGGCTTACCAAGGTCCTCCAGGAGATGAAACATTTCAGGCAACACTTTGAGAACTGGTGGAGGAAAATGAGAAGTGATCCTGACAAACTAAGGATGTAACCTAATGTGGTAGTTGAGGCAGTGCTTTGGACATATTACCTCAATTTCCTTTTGGCCTCTAACTTAACTTCTTAATTACTTATCTTAACTATTAACAGCTTTGTGACTTTCTTTTAGATACTATCCTTACGATTTATATTGATTGTTTCCTAGTATGATTTGATTGTTTATTTGTACCCTATGACTATCATTAAGTGTTGTACCTTAGGATTCTTGACAAATGTATCTTTTTTTTTATGTACACTGAGAGCATATGTGCCAAAGACAAATTCCTTGTGTGTCCAATCACACTTGGCCAATAAAAATTCTATCTATCTAGTGAATAAATGTTGCATCCTTAGATATTTGAAAACTTGGTAAATGAATTTGATTTAATCATGTATAACCATTCATTAAAACTTTTGGTCTAATAAAATCCTAGCTACAACTAAATAGGTGAAGGGAAGCATGGGTAGGACGGTAAGGAAAAGTAAACCTCACTCTTGAATTGTTGCAAATCAAGGTAAAAGAGTATAATAGTGAAGTAGAATGAAGTAGTTATCTAATTAGAATTGATGAATCTTTCTGATCAAGATATATAATCCCAGCACTGGAGTAGCATGAACTGATCACTCGTGGGAGGTTATAATTGCAGCTTTCTCTTCTATCTGTGCCACTGTTATTGCATCCATGGATATGGAAATCCCAATAGGGCTTATTGAATGCTACTTCATAAATGACTATATTTACATATTAATGTTTTTAGATGATGACTGTGTTTCCATTGGAGAGAATTCTTGGCTTGCTCTACCTTTCACCTCCTGGGTCATCATACGGCAGTCTGACTTCCCTCCTGCTGGAGCTCCTAATATACATGCACAGAGCTGTTCTTTCATTCTGCCCAATCTAATTCACCAGTGTGGCAACATACTGGCATGGTCATAGCTATGGGACTGGTGCCTGAATTTTAAATGCAGAATTGCTGGCAAGACAGTATTATAAGTCCCAGGTGTTTGGAATGCAATAGAGGTTTGGTGCCATGGTAACTAACTTTTGAGGATTTTCTATGCATTCGTTTACATTTTTAAACAATTGATCTTCCCTTCACTCAAATGGCTTATGGGACATTTGGCAAAACAATGGATCAGGTACAGAAATACATCTATAGAAATACATAGAATGCATAGAACATTCAATTTGTATTGTGGTTTTTTTTTAAAAAAAATATTACTATTGCTTTAGTGAAGAGGTGGGGAAAGTTTGCTTAGTTAGAATGGATTATTCACCAATTGGCAAGCAGTTAGCAAAGTCCAGCAGCATAAAAGTAGCTTTTCTAAGTGCAGGCTTTTCTCATGCTCAGTGGTAGTAAGGAGTTCAAAAGGATGTGTCCTTTTGTGCTGCTGGACTCTCTCAGCAATTGAGCAGATAGTGAGAAACTAGGAGTGATGGCCTGTGTTAGATATTAACTGAAGTAGAGAATGACTTTGATAGGGATGCACAATTGTATTTCAATGCCCTAACCTCATTAAAGAGACATTTCAAGATTCCTAGCAATTCCTGTTTTCTGACTTTGCTTATCTCAAAGGGCTGACAGTACAAGAGCAAATGACATAACAGAGATTTCTTGGGCTGATGGTTTCCCTCAAGCTCCCCAAAAGGTTTCAGTGGGTAGCAAATTCCAGGCTAGGATGCCTCAGACTGAGGCTGCAAGAAATCCTGTAGGTTGTACATATGATATTCTGCTGAGAGATCATTCGATTCATAGGTGGCCACTGATTCAGCAATGTGGGTCACATGGACTTTCATTGGAGTGGTCAACTCATGTCTCAAAACATATATTAAGGCCAGCCAGTGTAAAAGGGTGATGATAGAAAGAGGTAGCACCTTTGACTCATCTGCTCCCGTACGCTGATCAACTCTTTTGCTGAGCAAGTGCAGATGTGGACAGAAAAGCTCTTGGTCAGCAGTAAGATTGAGAAAACCCATTAGTGCCCCCTACCAAGCACTTACCTCTTCCATAATCACTTTCCAATAATGGCTCATGCTTGTCTCAATTGTGTAGGTAATCTGGAAGAAGATTCTTATAGTACCTGCCAGAGCTGCCTAGAGGGCATCAGACCAGCCACCTGTGTTCCCTGTTGTGGGATTCCCACAGATCATAGTAATTCCAGATAATTCCTTGGCAAGCACTGCAATGTTTTTGTAATATGGTGTTTTACCTTGGTTTTAGAAGTAAGAGGATTAATGAAGATACACACACACACACATATCCCTCAGAGTTTCCCAGAGCCCATTCATTGATCACTTTTTGAAGAGAACACGTGAATATTGGTTATTGGATTGTTCTATGAACTCAGCTATGGGACATGATGGTTCAGTGGCTAAGACGCTGAGCTTATCGGTCGAAAGATTTGCAGTTCAGCGGTTCGAAATTCTAGTTCCGCGTAACAGGGTGAGCTCCCATTACTTGTCCCAGCTTCTACCAACCTAGCAGTTCAAAAGCACATAAAAAATGCAAGTAGAAAAATAGGGACCACCTTTGGTGGGAAGGTAACAGCGTTCCATGCGTTTTTGGCCTTTTGTCATACCAGCCACATGTGTGGACAGCGCTGGCTCTTCAGCTTTGAAACGGAGATGAGCACTGCCCCCTGGAGTCAGGAACAACTAGCATATATGAACTCAACTATTAAGGCAAGGAAGATCAGCACCGACTCTATGGTGTTTCTCTGAAAGTTCTAGACATGCAAACATGAGCATGCTTAAGGTGTAAAAATCTCTGAATGAATCCGTAAAGAGTCAAGGCAAGTCTGGACCAGTCCAGAACAATTTATAGAATAGTTGATGACATATTAGATATTTTTGTTCCAATGACTCAGCTACTGGCATGTTATTTCAATAACATGTAAGTGAAATTTGGTAGGAGCTGAAGGTTTCTGCTTAGTGTTGTTGCTGTTGTCGTTAATTTTAAACTGATATCTTTCAAGGGAAAGAGTTTCAACAAAGTGTAATACAATCCCTCAAAAAGGATATGTAGATTGAAAATTTCAGGCCATCAACTTGCCACTGAGCTATGCTGAAAGCAAAAAGGGAAATTTGGATGCATTATATGAATATAAAGAATTGAGTGACTGAAAATGCTAGGGGATTTTTATATTTTCATAATATGAACCTAGTGGAATAAGACATGTAGATCATTTCACGACAGCACAGATCAGTAGTTTATTTAGAGATGCTTATTACTTCTTTTAAACAAAAATCCCACATGAGATTTCAGGCATCAGATATCACTTTTTTCTATAACCCCAAAAGTTATTGATTCCTATAGCTTGTCATTAGTTATTTCCACTTTTGTTTCAGATGTGCTTCTAAATTCCCATTGTGTTCACTAATAACATCCTTCATTCTAAAGGAAACTGTAGGCAATAAAGTAAGTAGCATCCCACAGCTGAATTCCCTATGCCTGTTTTACATGCACATGCAACCACTGAGCAAGGTTGCCTGGTGTTTGGAGATTTGATGCCATCTGTATGCTAATAATCTCCAATATGATCTAAATTTGGTGCTCTGTACTTAAGCAGCAGAGCACAAACAAGCAACCCATCCAAATGATATAAAGGGGGGGGGGGGGAATGAATGAATCAGTACCAAAATTGAGACATAACAAAAACTGCAGTTGACAAAGTGGCCCCCTGAATTCTCATTTGGAAAGCATTACACAAAGTGCTCGTGCATGCCCGTTCATTACTTTTTTTTCTGCAGCATTATTTGTGAGTTGCATACGTAAGTGAGGCATCAGGCAGGCATAAGGTTGGCAAGTTCTGTGGCTTGAGGCACAGTGTGGCTTGAACTTTCTGGTGGAATTGCCACCAGCAATCAAATGTAGTAGTAGTCCAGTGATGAGTAATCTAGGAAAATAGTCATAGGTGCACCTGTGACTGGTCATTAGTCTCAACCTAATTAATTAGAGATGGGATAAGGCAAACTGCATAATTTTGTTCACTATCTCAGCCCTTCAGAAGCACAATCATTTGTCTGGGAATAGACTCAAAGCTTTTCCGTTTGTCCAGAAATGGCCTGGACAAACCTACTTTGTGGTGATGATGGTGAAAAATTCTTTTTTTTTTTCTTTCTTTAAATTAACATTGTAAGGGAGGCATATGATACATTAAACCAACACATTTATATCAGTGGTGAAATTCAAAAATTTTTACTAACGGTTTGGTGGGCGTGGCTTGGTGGGTGTGGTGTGGCTTGGTGGGCGTGGCAAGGGAAGGATACTGCAAAATCTCCATTCTCTCCCCACTTTGGGTCCTGCCAGAGGTGGTATTTGCTGGTTCTATTCAAACTATTCAAAATTGCTGCTGCTGGTTCCCCAGAACCTGTCAGAACCTGCTGAATTTCACCCCTGATTTATATGGTCCAATGAAATGTCTCACCATTGACAAATAGGAGCAATAAGAATCTCTTTTCCCCCTAACTATTCCCTAATAGAAGCATATCGTTGGATCTACCTTTAGAGAGGAGCAGCATAAAGTATTGTGACTGCTGCATTTAGGATTTTTCTTCTTCTTCTTCTTCTTCTTCTTCTTCTTCTTCTTCTTCTTCTT